>PVJA010029062.1:0-27014 GCA_004027025.1 Myocastor coypus | reverse complement strand
TATGTTACAGAGTAATAGTATCACAAAGCTTTTCTGCTGGAGGGCTAAGAATGTAAGTTAACAGACCAAAAATTGGAGAAAAAGAAGGGCTATAAGGATAGCTAATATTTTGGCCCTAGCCCTTCAAGGTCAATAAAGACCCAGGATATAAGAGAACCTGTGCTGTAATATCCTATAACTCAGGGGTGTCCCAAATTTCCTGGTCAAGGAGATTATGGGACCTCAGAGGAAATGGATGAATGAACTGCAGTGCATCTAAGGAGAGTCACCCAGAGAAAAACATTCTCTCAGGTTTTCACAGAAAGCAAAATGGCCAAGCAATGTCCGTGACTCATACTGAAGGCTGACACTAACAACAGTTCTACAAAGTACTGTCTATGGTCCCAAACTTAATCCTGAGGGGATTTGACCCTGGAAGATACAAAAAAAAAATGAATGTTTTGTTATACAGGTCTTGCTTCAACTTGCCCTTGACCACCCAGCAGGGAAAAAAAATGCTTAATTACAATACATGAAACGCGGAGCTAGATTGGTGAGATGAGCTTTAGGAGGCTTAGATTCAATAACCTCCAACATCACAAACTTCACGGGTGGGCCACTGCAATTGCAGAACATTTGACTGTGTATGTATCTGCTTCCTCTTATTCCAAATAGAAGTATATTCTTTTCCTTTTTTTTTCTAAGCAACATCAATAGGGAGGTGGGTCATGCCCACACACTGTACTCTGTAGAACGATTGTGAGGACAATATGCAATATGTCAACTTTCAAAGAAAAGAAAGGTGAAAAGAAAAAAAAAAGTAATGTTGATTTAGAAGGGTTAATGTTTAATTGTTTGATCAATCTCATATACCTATATGTATTAATCTAAACTGATTTGATGATGAAAATATTTAACATAACCCGTATTAAATTTAAACAATAAAAAAAACTTGGTAAGGAATTTATGTCACTACTTTAACAGATATAGAATATAAAGAACCATCTCTTTTCATATTCTAAATGCTGAGCTTACACAAATGTTAACTGATAATACTTCAAGGAGGGGAGGAGTCAACCATTGGTATCACATAGCAATTAAACAAAGAACAGGGCACCCACGGGGTGAGCTGCTATCTCCAAGCTTGAGCTCCAGCTTTCTGGGACTTCCACGCAACTGAAGGCAGCTTTCCCTGGGCTCTGTCCATACTTTAAGAACAGGGCACCCACAGGAGGAGCCACCACCTGTAACCCAAGTCCCAGCTTTCTGGGATTCCTGAGCAACAGAAGGCAGCCCTCCCCGGGTTCCGTCCATAGCTCACCACTTCTAGGGACAGCACTTGGCCTTCGGTCTTATCTCTATGTTACTATAGGCCCTCCCTCATGACTTTATTAACTGGCAATTGGAAATTTGGATTACACCTATGGGACTTTGTACCACACCAAGCTTTCATCCAGGGTCTCCTTAATCTTAAAAGTTTTACAAAAGCATTTCTTTGCTCAAGTAAGCATCTCTAACTCCATAAAGGAAAAAAAATATTTAAAATTCAGACATTGTATAACAGTGGAAATTTAACGGCTGACAAGTATGGTCTGGTGTTGGAACCGGCAATCTTGATAAGTCAGTAACTCTGAACACTTTAAGGATATGCGTAAGGTGTATAGAAGACCAGGGACACTGGCTAAGTAGATTACAATGGCAAATTATAGGTTGTATCAGGGCAGCACGAGAAGTTTGGTAGGGCGTTTCCTGATGATTAATTAAAAAGGAAGAGAAGATATAAAAACGCATCAGGTTGAAATGGAGTGGCTCCAGAACTGAAAGTGAAAACAAATCAATAACCTCATAATTTTGTAGTAACTTTCTGACTTCCATTTTAGGTTATTAAGTGCTGTGGAAAAGATTCCCATTTTCCTGGTAAGAAATGAAAATACAAACAAGTTTGATGATTCACCGCTGGTTCAATCTTTTTTTTTTTTTTTTTTTTTTTTTTCTTTGTGGGACCAGGGTTCGAACTCACGACCTTGCCCAGCAGGCACTTGTGCCTTGGAGCTATCTCCCCAGCCCCAACCGCTGGTTCAATCTTTATTTCCTTTGCACTCCGTTTCGTTTAATAAATAAGACTGAAAATCAGATTCCATTTTCGGACTCGTATAGCACTGCTCTGTCCTGGAAACAGCACAACAACTTTCTACTACAGTCACAGCATCCTAAAATAGCTAGTGACCTTACCCATAAGATCCCTAGCAATGATCAGAACCGAATCAGCTGGATTGATTAAACCAGCGACTATATTACTGCCCATTCTCAATCACCTTTGATTTCAGTTTCAACTGAAATATTTTTCAGTGCTTTGGTTTTCCTTTTAGGCTGTTTGAGGGCAACAAGTGAAGATAGGTGGCCGGATTCCATGGATTTTTTTACTCCGCTGTGGTTTCAATCTGCAATTCTCGATTAGATACCAGCTCCTGCTGATTGATAAATATGATGTCTATTTCTAAGCCCTATTTAGGTAGCTTGGCCTGGCCCTGAGGCTTTCTACCTGACTTGAAAGGGCCCTGTTTAATCTGAGATAAACACATTATCTTGTCTGCGATTTGAAAACTGGAATATGTCAAACTATTGTGAAGGATTCAATGAATGGAGCCACTCTTTCTCCAGTTTTACCTTGGTTTCTGGGACAGAGGACCTGTGTAGACTTCAAGATGACTAGGGTATTTTTTCGATTAATAAGACAAATATTCATGTTACAGACAGCATGGAAATGTCTCTTCACAGCTATGAGATTTTTACTCATTTTCTGCTTAGAGACAAGATAGCAAATAAATGCAAGAGTAAGCCACTGTGGCACAAAATGAATGAAGGTAGTCATCTGTTCTCCAGTCATCCATAACCTTTGACAGAAAGAGTGGAAACATAGGCTGAAGGACTGAGAGAAGATAGAAACAAGGGCTTGTATCTTCATTAATCATTTCCCCAGGCCACAAACCAATCAATGGTGTTTTGATTGTCCCATCACTTATGGTTTGTGCATAGATGTCTCCCAGAAGCCTCATGCAGTCGTGGGGCAGCATCTGAAGATTGTGACTGATTATTATAGGTGTGCTTGCTGCATTGCCTGGGACAGGTAATTTTCAATACATCGCAAGGGGAGAAGAGAGGCTAACTAGCTGCCTGAGCTGCTCCCACTCCCTTTTCTCGCTTGCTTTTTGCCACTGCTGTCATTAATGGCCGGCCTGTACCAAGTACCACACTCTGCATTGGAGACAGAGGACTATGCACTGAAACCTCCACTAACTGTAAGATAAATAAACCTTTCCTTCTCTAATTTTGAATGTCAGATATTTGTCCCAGCAACAAGACAAGAGTAACTGAGATACCCATAAAAGTACCAAAGTGCCTCAAGTCTAATAGCTTTCTGGTATAATGCCAATTTACATTGTATCAAAAATAGTACTTAAAAGGGCATCAACTTTTCATGTCAGGCATTAGATCAACACAAATTTCACTAAGATGAGCTCTATGGAAGCTAATAATTATGGGCAAAGAACCAATAATTCTGTGTCCTCAGTGCCTAGTGTAATATTGCTACACTGAAGAAACACAACCACTGCAGTGGATAACTGTGAGTCTCAACCTCTTCCTAGTGTCATCTAAAGGTTGGTCCCAAAGAAATTTAATCAGGAATGTTTTGCTAAACTAAGAGAGTTGTTATTTTTTAAGGTGGAAAAGTGTTCTATCTAGCCTTCATTTTGAATGGGATGCCAGTGGAAGTAGTGTACTGCTTATATTTTCATTCCTAGACAACAATATCCTATAAAAGCACATCCTTCAAATTTAAAATGCACAGAAAAATACTCATATAAAAATTTCCCTTTTAAATGTCCCTGTTAATTAACATACCTTGTAGACATCATGACTGCCAATGATTGCATCAAAGAGTGTATATAGGTCATTTAGAAGATCCACTACCTCAATAGGCTCACTCATGGCTGAGATGGTGGTGAAACCCACAATGTCACTGAAGTATAAGGTGACCGTGTCAAAGCCTTCAGGTTCAACTGTGCAGCCTTTCTTGAGGGATTCAGCAACTGATCTGAAAAGCAGACATAAACAGTCCCTAAGAATACAGGAACCTCCATCTATGCTACATACAACTACTAAAGCACCACTTCTTCAGAAGTCATTGCTAAGTAAATAAGAGACAAAAAAAAAATAGCAGTTGGATAAAAACATTAACCTATTCACTTGTTCTACAAAATATACTGACTGCTTACAATATGCCAGGAATCATGCCACATAGTATAACACAGCCCTGATCAGGTAGTTTACTCTGTACCTTCACTGTTTTATTTTGCAGTTCTACATCAATATCCTACCTAATTCTGCTGATTGTTTCCAGGTGGTTGCCTTTTCTTGAGACTAATTTCCTCCAATTTTGTCCTATAAGATCATATTACAAATGATAAAGTGCATGGAAAATTTGGAAATTGTAGCAACAGGAAAGATTTTCATCTTAACTGGGAGGGGAAAAAAAGACTAGAAAGGGAACACTACCACTTTTTTGTAGAAGCTGAAAGAGATGTCATTTGTGACAAAATCCCAAAGCCACATATTGAAAAACCATGGTACCAAAAACTTAAATGAACAGTATGATGATTCACAGGCAGTAGAAAATTATGATGTGTGCCCTGCCCCCTTGGTTTTCAATTCTACCTTAATTTGAAAGTGTGATTCAAACACACTGGGAATATAAAGAATGTAGTACAGGAAGAGGAAGCAGTTAGTCGATGGGTAACATCTATTTAAGTAAAACACACTCTTGAGGTGTTCGTACGTACAGTGGTAGCATCTGGGTTAGGAGTTTTTCTGTTTTCTGTTTTTCAATTTCCAGCTCTTCAGTCCTCTCCCGGATTAAATCTTCTAAGTTGCTAGAATATTGCTCCAACATCCGAAGCATAGAATCAATGATATTGGTCTTCTTCCCTTTATTGAATGTTTTAAACTGGAAGCAAAACCAGAAAGAGTGAACAGAGAATGTTTATTCCCCAAACTCAGATAATTCAGGCTCCTTTATCACAAATCTTTTCCTCTAAAAATGTGAGGGAAAGAAAGATGAGCTCAGATATGAAGAGGAAAATGTATCAACCATGTTTATGGCCAATCTGGCCCAATCACTGGACTCCTTACCCAACCCTAAGTAATTCTTTCCCTATTCTTTTGGTTCTGAGCCAAGATGCTCTGGGAAAGTAAGCCCTTTATCTTTGGACATAATGTCACAAGAATAGCAAACACTTTGAAAGCAACAGAATTTTGTCTTGAGGCCAGGTTTGGTGCCACCAAAGTAAGGGGCAAAAGGAAAGGAAATAATGTTTCAGTCCTGTAGATCGTTGGCCTACTAAATTAGAGTTATTCTAAAAGCTACTATGATGCCAGTTATTTGACAATGAGAGTTTTCTTGACCATGTGAAGAAAATGGAGGTTGTTAATATCTACTGTTAGTTTTTACCATAAGGTGTACAAATAATGTCCCCTAGCACATGCCCTTTATGTCATTCAGGGACATGCGAAAATTTAACAGGTCTCTGTCCACCCTATACCCAGTTGCTAACAGGTGGCTACAGGCCAAAAATTTTAAGCCGATATTTCTGGGACCTTATCCATCCCAAGGACCTTCACTTTATATCAGAATCATGAGGGTAACTCCTTCCGTGCTGTTACATTCAGCAAGCATGTGGTCATTTTCATAACAAAGGAATAACAGTGGCTTTGCTGAGCTAATTTTCAGGCCTCTGAGGCGAAGAACCTTCTTATACAGTTAGGAAACTTACACTCATTGTGAAACCCAATACCCCACAGCAGACATTAGGAGTTTCCTTCTGAGGTTAGTCCACATCTGTATGACAGCCAAGGTACTGAGATTTACTACATTTGCCAGTTGAGACCTTTTATGCTTCTCCTATTGCCTAATGGAGGAAACCTACTTCTCTTCTAATTGAACTATTATTAACTCACCAGGTTGAGAAGGTAGGCTTGACATCAGATCGGTTAAACTTCCACGGAAGCATTTTAGTGAGTGTAGCCTCAGCAATGTCTTATTTGAAAGTTGAATAATGTATAATCTTCCTACCTATCATTGGCTTTTTGCTGCCTTCTGAAATAACATCTCTAGCATCAGCACAAGGGCAAATGCATTTTCTCCTTCCTCATCTTAAGTTTTTAGAAATTTGACCTTTATGGCCCTTTGCTTTTTCCATACTACTGTGTACCTGTTGGAATGAGCTCAAAAATCTTGGCCAGGCTAATGGAGGCATTGTTAGCTAGGGACATGGATGACTTCAGAATCAGGGCCCCTCAGGCTTTCAATCTAACTCTTCCTCTTTTCTGCCTCAGAAAACTGCCACTCATAAAGCATCTCAGTACTGTACTCTACCCAACTCAGAAAGCCTCTTTGCCAGAGTTGACACAGCACTCCTGCAGAGGACAATAGTTTCAGTGTCCTGTAATTTCAATAAAACTCTAACCTGCATGCTCCAATAAAAGACCTATACTTTAACTTTCCTAGCAATGCTCAGTCTGTCTTTTCCTTTATCTGTTCATCTCCTTTTAACAATCAATGTCTTTAGAAACTTAGTATTTTAAAAGGTTGAGCTTGTAATTTTCATGTAAACTACCACCTCAAGTAGATCCCTAGGAACCAAACGGATTTCCTACTTTTGACATTTCACATTTACATTTTCGCCCTTTCTGAAAAACTTTAAGTACCAAATCTAAAAAACAAAAACAAAAAACAAACAAACAAAAAAACCCACCAACTTAGAGTCGTTTGAACGGTATACTCATCATAGTTCCGTGGGATGCGTAAAGCAGTTATGACTCGGTGAGGAACCCCACTTATACCAGAATCTTCCAGAACCTCTACTACCAAACCTCACAGATTCCTCATGATTCTATTCCATCATTTGAAATGTTTTTAGGCCTGATTATGTATGGCCTTGGACAAAGACCCAGACGCAAAAGATTCTCAGAATCTCACAACCATCTCTTGGGCTGTAGACCAAATGCTTCAGAGCAGTCACAACACAGGCTCTGTGTCCAAAGTTCCTGATAAAGCCCAAATCAGCTACGCTGGAGTAACCTGGCTTTATGTTGGCAGGTGTAAAATTCACAGAGTCTTTACCTGGTTAAATATGTCATCAAAAGTTGGTCGTTGTTCTGCAGCCTCAGCCCAGCAGTGCCTCATCAGCTGCAGACATTCTGGAGGGGCATACTCAGGAGGAACCACGGGTCTATACACAGGAGGAGGTTTCTTAAGCTTCTTTATAATTTCTGCTCACATACAAGATGAGAAAAATTTTTAAATCACATCACCATGATTCAACAAAGATAACTCAGTTTTATCTAAGGAAGGGATTGGTCACAAGAAAACATAGAAGGATTGTCTCTTCTTTTCTCTCTAGGTAGTTTGAGCATTGATCATATCCAAGCAAAACTTCCATCAGATATTTGGAAAGGGAGTGAGCAACACATCAACTAAACTATTGGTATATTTCTGGTGCAGCTTATCCTGTTTCTGCAAGGTTTTGCATGCATCTTATCTCATGTGTACCCTAACAATGTAACTTCAATGACCTATTCCCTTCATCTACACAAATATAAGAGTCCTCCACAGTAGAAGAAGTTAGGTTTACCTGCCATCCAAAACCTATCTCACACCTGAGCTTTGGGCACTCATGGACCTCTAAGCAAAGGGAATTGACAATGGTAGTAAATACTTTAGGTTTTGTTACTGGTCAATGAACTCTACATTCAGAGGAACATTGAATATATATCAGACTATGAGCTGAGTATTCTTCATGCATTATTTCATTGGAGTTTGGCCATATGCAAGCCTTGGAGCCAGCTGAATATGGACTGAAACTTCCAGTAACTGTGAGGCAACTAAACCTTTCATCCTCTCAATTTGAATGTCACGTATTTGTCCCAGCAATGAGAGAAAAGTAAATAAGACATACATATATGAAAACTGTGGTACAGAGTATATATAACTTGGATAAAGTCACATTGCTAGTGAGTTCGAATTTGAATCCAGGCAATTTCAACTTACAGCAATTTCCCTACTTCCAAATGCTTCAGACCTCAATTACTTTCCCATTTCGACCCAAAATCCATTAGTGACCAAAGGTCTAGACCATTTTCCAAAAGGAGAACACTACCTGAAAGCAAAATAAAATCATAAGCCCTCAATCCGTACAGGGACTCAAACCAATTTCTCTGTTTCCAGGCCTGAACTTCTCCAAACCACTCCTAAAACACAAATATAGCCAAGTCATTGACGAAGTTTAGCTTTTACCTCTGACTTCTTTGCCTAAGATCACAACTTATACTCATTTAGTCCAAAGAAGTATATACTAGTAATGATTTCCCCGTTCTAGCATGCTGCTTTCAGTATACTAAATTTCGTGGGCATGGACCACCTGGAATGAGACAACCCCATGCACTTCTGGGCAAAAGGAATCCTTTTCTCTGTTCAGAGAGTCATCCATTTGAATGAGTCACCTCTTTGCTTAGGCCTGATATAATTCATCCCCTTGGGAATCTCAAAATTCAGTTGAAATAAAGAATAAAGCTGCCTTAGCCAAGGTAGGTTACAGCTAAGCATAGAGAGGGTGCTAGCTATACAGTGAAGAAGTCAAAGAAACCTTCCTATAACACATTTCTGGTGGTCTATTTTAAGGAATTTTTTATTCTCCTTTTTAATTATAAGTTCTTCTTACCAATTCTACATGCTTACATGTGTGAATCTAAACAATCATTTAAAGATATTATACAATATAAAAACCATTGTTGATTTCCTATTATTTTGTTTAGTGAAATTCTTCATAAATGCTAATACATGCTCACTATTCTGTATTCTCTTTAAAAAATAAAAAAATAAAGAGTTAGATGAGGTAATATGTTGAAGAATGGGGAGATCCTAGCTATAATAAGGAGTACATGCAAAGGCACTGAAGTGGGATAGACCGAGGTGCTTTCAGGGTACTGTTAGGTATGTGGTTTAGAGTGTGAAGAATGACAGAAGATAACGTAGAGAAGCAGAAAGTGGACAGATTGTAGAAGACTGTATATGTCATACAAAGAGCCTGTGCTTTGTTTAACAAGTAATAGGGAACAATAGAGGATTGTAAGGAAGAAGTGATGTGAGACTTTATGTATGGAAAAATAAAGCTAAGTGGTTTTTCTCTCTTTAAGGCTTTTATTTTTAAAAAATTTGGACTTCTAGAAAAGTTATAATAATGCTACAGTGATTGCCTGTATACATTTCACTCAGTATATCATGTTAGTAATGTATACAACTACAGCATAAAAAGTAGCATTTGTACAGTAGTGCTTTTACTGGAGTCCTTTTCTGAATTTCATCAATTTTCCCTTAATGTTCTTTTTCTCGTCTACTGTCCAATTCCAGATCTCATATTGCATGGAACTGTTTTGTTGTTTGTTTTTGTATGGCTAAGGACTGAATGAAACTAATTGTTGTATCTTTATCTCTTCTAAATCTATACCAGATTCTCACCCTTTTTCTGTATTTTTTTGATATACTTTACAGACTTTTCAAGAGTACCAGTCAGGTGTTTTCTAGAATATCTCTCACACAGAGCCTATGTGCTTTTTTATGGTTGTTTAGGATCAAATAGTAATTATGCAATTTTGTGCAGGAATACCACAGACTGTATTATGCCCTCAGAGCATCATGTCAACGTCACCTAATGATGGTCCTTTATTTCTGTGTTCTGTTTGCAAGACCTTCCCTTATACAATAACAATTTTTCCATTTATGATTTGTATCTTGTGGGTTCACATTTGAAGTGCAGACAGATATCTTGTTTCTCTTAAAATTTTTGTCCACTGATTTTAGCATCCATATATCAATTATGCCTGGCATCCATGTGTTTTAATGGGAAATGGAGACGAAAACATGTGGCATATCGCATGGCAATACTGATATTGACAAGCATCATGGAGGGCACTGATATACTTAGTAAAAAAAGTTTTGAAAGAAGAGAGTATTATAAAGATATAGATATTGATATAGATGTAGATATATATATAGATATAGATAGATATAGATATAGATATAGATATAGATATAGATATAGATATAGATATAGATATAGACATAGGTATATCCTATAGACTCTTGAATTTGTCTCAATTTGAAAAAGGAGCAACTTCCCGAGTGGTGGCATTCCTTCCATATACCTAAAGTTTCCCTCTCTATGTTTCACTTGCACACAACATTGGGTGATTTCAGACTTGCAGGCTGCGAGCACTGATACTCATTTGACAAATCACAGAAGTCTGGCTTAGCCTGATGACCTGGCTAACAGTGGGACTTCTAATGCCTCTTTCGCACCTGCTGCTTACCTTCAGCAGGCAATTCCATCATGCAGAATGGGGTCCCCCGAACCATCACTTCTTGCATGATGATGGCAAAACTATAGACGTCTCCTGCAAAAGAACCTAACCGGATGCCTCTTGGGGCTCTCAACAGTTCGGGGGCCGTCCACAGCAACTCTGTAAAGAAAGCATTATGGAATGAATGCAGGGAGGATTAACTGGCATCTGCATCGGCTGTGAAGGTGCTGTGTTATTGAGTGTTTTATAATTTTATTGGACAAAATGGTGATCTAGTGCCCCCTGGGGTCTGAATCTATTATTCTTAGGAATTATATGCAGGGAAAACATAGCACTCTTACTATCCCAGGACCATGCAAGTAAACACAGAAGAGGTGTGCAGAAGGGCAAGAAGCTTGAAGTAGACACACTATCTGGCACTTCTTTTCTTGCTCTCTTGAGCTTTCAAGTATCAGTTGGCAGGTTTCCAGGGAAAGACAAGTGCACTGCCAGACTGGTTGCCATGGATTTGCTCTTTGCTAAGATCTATGTGTGTCTGGTAATTTGATTGTGCTGGGGCTCAGGGATTCACAAGTTGCTTTCTCCAGGTCTTCTCTAAAAGGATTAGAGTAGCTTCAACCCTTTTCTATTCCTTTTACAGCAAAAGGTGCAGAAGTCACAACAACTCAGTTATGACAATATTTATAGAGGATTTACTATGTACCAGGCACTGTGTTAGGCACAGTCATAGCACCACAGATACATCACCCCTCTGCTTTGTCCTCAAGGAGTTTCCAGGTGACCAGGAAAGATAGCCATGGGCATTCCCAAACACAATATAAGATAGGTAATTGTGGAAGCTATTCTATGTCACTGAGAAGTGAATCTACTTAAGACCAAATTTGAATACCACCGAGTTTCCTTCTGCATTTCAGGCCCTGCAGAATACAAAAGATTATCACTACTTTCAGAACATACAGCAGTCAAAAAATTTGTATTTAAGAAATATAGTCTGATAATATAGAAACAATGGTCAAAAGTTGGGAGATATGCTTTAGTGTTAAACTCTATAAAATTGTCACTTTTGTGGATTGAAATAATTGAATATTGTCATTTTCATCATGTTGACGCTAATGAAAAACTGAACAGACCAAATTAATCCAGGAAGGCTTCCTGGAAAAGTTAAATCTTAAATAGTTTTGTTAAGAAGGTCAAGGATGTACCTTTCTGTAGCTGAGGAGGGTTTTTGCAGGGAGAAAGAACAGTATGTGCAAAAGAACAAGAGGCAGAAAGGAGCAAATTGCGGGTGGTTGCAGGGTGGTAAGCAGATTAGCTTGGCTGAAGAGAAGGGCTCTGTTAAAGAATAATGAGAAAAGAGAAATAGGGTTGATGAAGTGGGGGAGGGCGGTGCTGGAAGAATGGGGGCAGAAGGTGAGAGGCCTTGAGAGCCAAATGAAGGCATTTGGAATGAATACAAAAGGCAGTAGGGGTGCTGGAACTGGAGAGGGATTTGATGAAAGCTGTGTTCGGGAAGATTAATCTGGCAACCTGCACAAGCAGAGCTAAAGGAGGGAGGCTGCAAGCGGGGAGACCAGCTAGGAAATCATTGCAATAAGAGCGTGTGCAGAAGTGAAATGGGCCTGAGCGGGGGATGGGGATAATAGCAACAGGATGAGGGAACAGATACATTGGAAGGTTACAATGGAGAAGAAGGTGACAGGGCTGGGGATAGGCTCACTGTGCTTTGGAACAAACAACAGGTTGACAAGCAGAGATTGGGAGATTGGAGAAGAATGTCTGATTAGAGATGTAAAGGAGAAAGTGTCAAGGGTCTCACTTTTCATTTTGTTAAATTTAGGGTATTAAGGAAATAGCCCAAAGGAACAAATTCCTACCAAGCAAGACGGTCAGAACAAGGGCAGAGATTATTTTGGCTGTTGATGAAATCTAGGAAAGAGAAGCCTACTGTGGAAATTCTTGCTTTCACTCAGCACTAGTCACAATGATGGAACAAGAAATTCTGTCCTCATTCCTTACCACGAACCCATTTTCTCTCTTTGCCATTCAGATATCCCCGGATTTTTGTGGCTCCATCAGTCCTTTTGATTTTCCACCTACCACCTCCCTACCACAACAAAATCTCATGCATATTCAGTATAGTGGTTTTGCCTTTATGTCTTCCTGCCTACGAGGACTGATGGGTATCAGTAAGATTAAAAAAAAAAATTGAATACTACTTTAGTCAAAGAGATGAGTTATTTTATTTTATTTTTCTCTTTTTGAGACAGGGTCTCGTTATGCAGTTGAGGCTGGCCTTGAGCTCACTTTTGTAGCCCAGGTTGGTCTCGAACTCGCACCAGTCCTCCTACCTCAGCCTCCCAAGTGCTGGGATTACAGACGTGAGCCACCACGCCCAGCTGGAATGAGTTTTTTTTATAATTTTATTATTTTTACTAAGAAATAATATTGTGACAGTTTCAAAACACGTTCATAAGACAGCCACAGGAATTAATACAATGCATATAGTTGTCTTGATAGTAGTTATTCAGAGTAAAAGATGGAGACAGGATAACTTTTCTAAACACTATTGATTCAAATATTTCTTCTGATTGAGCTAGAATGCATAGTCCAATTCTAACTGTGGGATTTCAAGCACCATGTTTGTAGGTGGGGAGGGCAAGTTGTACATTTGGGAGCAAGGAAAACTGTATGCAGCTGTTTCTTTGTAGCGCCTTTTTTTCCATGCCCATTTAGAAACATGGGAAAGGAAAGGAAGACAAAATCGCTTGTAAATAGCTGGGTGATTAAATACAATCACTACCAAATAGTATTTTCAGACAGCACTGACATGTATGTTGTTAATGGCTAAAATGACATTTTATCTGCACGGTTATTTCTATTCTTTATATATTGAGAGTGAGCAGTAATGAATACACTTACAGTCTAACTTCCTTTCCTCAGCCTATTCCTGAGCCAAATAAGAGACACTAGCTACCATTAAACTTGAACTTTCAGGAAAATTAGAAAAACTACTCTGGCTGGTTTCGTATCAGATGAAACCAGTAAAATAACTGTGAGACTTGTTCTGGTAATAAAATCAATCTGAGCAAACCAAGATGTTTTAATACAAAAGAACACACAGCCAGAACTCAAGAGACCTGAGTTTAAAATTTCAGCTTGGTCACCAATTATTACATCTTTCCAAGTCTCATTTATCCCATCTATAAAATGCAAGTTGCGCAAGATGACCTACAAAGTACTATCCCTGTCACCTAAGGTAAAGAAGCAAGATTTTTTTAATATTTTTGGTACCTGGGATTGAACTCAGGACCTTGTGTTTGCCAGGCAAGCGCTTATTCTACTGAGCTATGTCCCTGGCCTAAAGAAGCAAGATCTTTTTATTCCATTTTATTTGATCAATTTATTCATTCAACAGCTGTTTATTCTGCCAGGTACTCTAAAGGCACTGAATGAAGTAAACCTGTCTTCTGCCTTCACAGAGCTTATCATTTGATGTAGGTAGAAGAAAGCTAACTCAATGAATTATTCTGTAGCATAACATAATATTATAACAAACTTGGACATGCCAAGGATTGTGAATAGGGGAACTTAGTCGAGTCTGGTGGGGCATGGAAAATCGCTCCATGTAATGATCCTTGAGTCCTATAGAAGGAATGGAATTGAGTTTGACCCAGGTGAGTGCATGATATAATTTAGAGAAGAGTGCCTCGGATAGTGGGCACAGCAAGTGTGAAGTCTAGAAATAAAAGAGCCTGATATAAAGAAACAACTGGAAAGAGTTTAGCACAAATGGAATGTATTGACACAGAGAAAGAAGAGTGAAGCATGAGACCTAGGCAAGGTTCAGAACACACAAGACTCACAATCCATACAAAAAGAATATGAACATTATCCCAAGAGCAATAGAAAGCCGTTTTGGATTTAAGCATATCTGAGATATGATCAGATTTCAAATTTAGTGAGCACCCTTTGTCTGCAGTATGTGAAGAAACTACAATTTAGTGAGGAAAATATAATCACAAGAAACAGTCACACACACACACACACACACACACACACACACACACACACACACAGACTCTGCAGGGATGCTTCACTCCTCTGAGACCAGATACACCTAACTTTAAAAGTTGTCAGCCTATGAATTAAATGGAACTGTGACAAGGCAGGTATTGCTCTTGACCTTTGATAGATAACTAGTTTTGACAAAGTCCTACATATTTGACATATCTTCTAAAACAAATGAAGGTGCCAGGAGAGGTGACACACACCTGTAATCCCAGCACTCGGGAGGCTGAGACACGAGGATCGGTGCAAGTTCGAGACCAGCCTGGGCCACAAAAGTGAGCACAAGGCCAGCCTGAACTGCATAGCGAGACCCTGTCTCAAAAAGACAAAAATAAATAAATAAATAAATAAATAAACAAATGAAGGAAACTACTCTAAGCTTTCAACGAATTAGCCAAATAATAATCACACGACTAAGACAGGAACAAGAAGACACACACACACACACACACACACACACACACACACACAAAGAGCAAATGGCACTGTCACATCTTTCACAGTGATTTGCTATTTTAATTCTTCTAATGCATGTATGGTCAAAGAGGAAATTTAAAGTTTTATTTGGTTGGGTGTAGATCATAGGCTTCAGAGGACCTGAAGTAAAATTCTAGAACTGTTGCTAAGTACTTTCAAGATTTGAGAAAATTATGAGATGATTGTCTCATCTACGAAATCAAAGAGTTGTACTAGGTTGCTTGCTAAAGCTTAGTGTTTCACAGTCTTGTAAAGATCAAAGGTGAGGCCAGTGATGACTGGACTGCCTCTATCAGTCATATATCTCTGTATGCCTTTAATCTTATTTTTTCTAAAGAACCTCTTAAAAATATGAACGAACATTGTAGTTTTCCATCTTTGCCTTTTGGGGTGTATTTATTTCTCTGTTTTTGTATTATTAGGTCTGCTCCTCATGCTTGCAACATTCAAACATTTAATGCCCAAGTTTTCTGTATGTGTTTGACCCTGTTCATTCGTCTTCTTTTCCTGCTTTCTATTTCTTCCTCCCTCCTCTCTGACAGTTCATTCTTCTCAGGTTCTCACTCACCCCCACCTCAGATGTCTCCTATTTCTTTGATCTGTTGTCACTCCTACAAACATTGCTTAGTGTTAGCACTGCTGTACTGACAGAAAAGAGAAACTTCAAATAGATGTCACAGTCTGCGTACTTATGCAGTACAAGACTATGGTTGTATATAAAGTTCTCCCACACAACCAACTCAGAACATTTTTTTCCGGGGTGCTCTCTTCACTTCTTCCTATTTGACAGTCACAGCACTGGTGTGCGTTAGTGACATCTCATTCTAGAATGTACTTTGTAGGGGTCCAGTTTCCCAATTATCCTCTATTCAGACTGACAAGTATTTATTGAGTACCTACTGTGTGCCTAGCACTCAGCAAGATTCTCCAGGGACTTCTGGGCTCTCCAAACAATGCAACCTAATCCTACCACAGCAGGAACTGAACATTATTACACTGGCTTTGTTCAGAAAGATAGGATGGGCTAAAGTTACAGCATTCAGACTTCATTCAAGGCCTGTGGCTTGTAAATGAGTCTGGATTTTCAACTAAAGTGGTGAGTGGAAATCAGCCTGAGACTTTAATTTACAGCATATTTATATTTGAACTTTAGAGTTACCTAGAAGAAATCAAAAGGGCACAATTCATTGTTTACCTTCTGCAGAAGGTTCTTCTTCAGACAGTCTTAGCATTTCTAATATGTCATTAAAGCCATAATCTGTCACTTTTAGTACAAAACGCCCATCTACCACACAGTTACGAGACTTTAGTCTTCCATGGACAAACTCTCTGTGGTGTAAGTATTTCATCCCCTGTAGATGATAAAACAGAATTTATTTAGAAACACATTTAACTATTTTGTGGTTTTAGAGTCACTCTCTGAGATTATTAATGATATCAGTTATCATGATCCAAAATTCAGCTTTTTTTCTTGTATTCAGGAAAAGTAGAATTTTGATGAAGTTTTGGGTCCCTTCTAGCTGTAAAATGGTATACTTTAATGAAAGCTCATATCTTGTACATAATGAGTATTATTGGGAGATTTAGTGGCATTTCAGACACATGCTAGATCCATACACATATTGATATAATTGGAATAATATGAAAAGTTTCATTTTCCTCAGTAGGTCTAATGCAATTCTTATTTATTATTGGTAGGACTGGAAACACACAAAGCTTTTGGGTGAACAATTTGGAAATAGGGATAAAAATGAAAACTATGGATACTCTGTGGCCCACAGATCTGCTTTTACTCCAGAGAACTATTTCAATGTAACAAAAAGGGACAAAAGAATGCTCATAGGGGCTACGCTTTTGCAATCTTGTATAATTAGAAATACAGCAAATATCCTTAAGATTAGGGATTTGTGGTACATCCCCACGTATTCTGCACACTTAAAAAGAATAAGATACATCTATAGGTGCCAACATCCGTATAATCCAAGGCATAGTAAGTTGCAAAAGTTTGAGACACCAAGGGGTATTAACAACAACAACCAAAACAAAAATATCTATAATATGTATAAAGGCACATTAAATGAATTTTAATAAGTGTAATGAGAAAATTGTTATTAGTAGACTATGATAAACAAATTTGAGTAAATGTCAGTATTTTTCTGGATATGTTTATAGCATTTGATTTACATGTTAGTTTAAAATGTTATTTTGTAGTCAAACAATCTAAAAAGAAAGAAGAATATCTACTTGGCAGCCATCATGTGACACTCAAATATAACCCTCCAAAGCCATCGTATGAATTTAATACATTCATACTACAATGCTGTCAATCCACAACTGTTTATGCTGATTCTTTTTAGGTATCTGGCTCAGTTTTATTGTCTGACACCCCTTTGTATTTGCATGCTTTACATTTTGTGCACTCAGAAAGTCTGCATTGTGCAGTATTTCAAACAGAGCCTATAAAAGACGAGATTTCCCTCAGGTTGTCTTAACACTTGATTTTTATTCATCACAGACCCAAGAGGACTAACATTTGTAGACCTCTCTCATAACTCACTGGGTTGTGCTTACATGATGAGTAGAAAGAGAAGTGGAGTAAGAATCAGAAGATTTGAATTTTGTTATCATCTTCACCCTGTAATACTTAGCTGATACTTGTTAAACTCCTACTCTGTGTGGCAGATGATACATGATAAAGTATTTCTAAACATCTACAGGAGAAGGCTAATCACATGCATCTTACAGAGAATGGGAATGACATTGTTGGCCCCTTCCAAGTTCCTTTGAAATGATTTAGGCCACTGCGCAAAAATGAAGATTGTGAAAAATACATAGGAAATTCAACAAGTAATTGGTGATCTAGATAACTCATAAAAGCATATTATACAATTTAAATATCATTGCATAGAGTTCATATGCTCCACAGAAGCCCATCCTTGAAACATGTTGCTTGTTAGTAATCCTTGGCACATATGATGGAGGTGCCGTCTTATAGAACTTGTAGTCCCAAGTTTTTCCGTGATACTGAGTTCCATGTCTACATGTATAATAGGCAAAGATCTATCACCTAGCTCTGAAGTTGTCTGATTAAAAGAGAGGTCAATAGATTTCCACATCCATAAAGCAGAGAAATGGATTGAAGAAACAACTGGTCAATGAACAAGAGTGTTCAATTGCAAACAAGAACTACAAAAAAATTTGGCACTTAAATTGAGAAGGTATGGGACAAACACTTCCTGCAAACATGTATGTAAAAATAAAGTGAGAAAGGTTTGGGAACAGATCTCAGGAAAAAAAAAAGTTATTGGAGTGAAGTAATCACAATGGACCTTGGAAAAAATAAAATATCTCAAAATATTAAAGTTCTAGTCTACGGGGAAACTCCAAGATTTCCTCAGTATTTCCATTGACCTTGATGAGATCCAGAAGGAGCGATGATTTAAACATCCAGTCAAGTTTCACATCCTCATTTATCAGTATATCTTCTAGGCTCCCTCGTGAGCAGAATTCTGTCACAACGGCAAACATCCCCGAATCATAGAAAAAGCCCAATAAAGGATTAATGTTCTCATGCCGAAGGTCTTTCATCTGGAAACAGAAGGGAAAGAGGTATCACAGCTCTTTTCTCTCTCAATTAGGGATCAGAATTAAGGACATTACTTTTCCCTCATCCTTTTGACTAGTAGGCAAAATTTTGGCCCTTGTGGCTTCCAACTGCTAGTAATATTCCTGTGATTGTACTAGGCAATATACAAAAAAAGGAAATTAACAGGATAGACATAATTTAATTATGTGAACCCTTACAAGAAGATGAGGTCAAAAGCAAGAGACAGTCAAAGCATGAGTGCTTGTACTCATTGTAAAATGGAAGAGGGAGGTTATTGCAAATAAATATGTACAGCCTCAACAAACTAGAAACAGCCCTCATTTTATGGCCAGGGAGAAATGGGGGCTGCAATCCTACAACTTCCCTGAGCTAATTTCTCCCAAAAACCTGAAAAAGCCAAGAAAAAGATTGTCCCACTCAAATCTCCAGATAAGGACCCAGTGTAACTGAAAGTTTGACTTCAGATTTGTGAGCTACTAAGTAGAACACCCCAGCTGAATCTGTTTAAAGTTCTGCTCTATAGACATATGAGCTAACAAATTGGTGTTGTTTTAAGCCCCTGAGTTTGTGTTAATTTGTTATTGTAATACAAAAAAGAATACAATAATTGATGTGTGAAATTTCAGAGAGGGATCGCGTTTAGCACGTTTATAAGCAATCACTGGAGCTTGAGCTTTCTTTCTAACTCCTTCAGGACTCTGAAATGTAGAGCAGTGATCCCAGAAAAATACAGAGGGCCAGGACACTATAAGGTAGTGTTGGTTTTGTTTCAGTAAATATTTACCTACTGCCGAGCGTGGTGGTGCACGCCAGCAATCCCAGGATCAATGTGAGTTCGAGACCAACCCGGGCTACAAAAGTGAGCTCAAGACCAGCCTGAACTGCATAGTGACACCCTATCCCAAAAAGGCAAAAAAAGTAAATATTTACCTAGTAACATTTATCTGAACCTATTAAAATAATTTTCTTATACAAGCATCATGGGAAAACTTACAAAACTTGTTGGAATAAACCTCTAGAATTTTGGTTTTCCTTTTATATCCATTAACTTTTTGTTACAAACGTTAGAAGCATACAGCAGGTGCTCACATTGTCCAGAGGATGAAATTACACGCTAGTGAAACAGAAACAAATAAGATTTAATCACTGTCCTCAAAGAACTCACATTCAATGAGAGATGAGAGTCAGATAATCTGACAATATGTTCTGAAGGAACAGGAGGTAACATATGACAGCTCAGGTTCAACCTAGCTCTCTATTTCAACTCAGGGAGTCAGAGAAAGCTTCCTTGGGGAGGTAATATCTCGATTGTATTGAGAGGCAATAAAGAGTTGGCAAAGTGATGGGGCCCGGCGGGATGGCTCAGTGGTCTAAAGCGCCTGCTTGGGGAAGCTTGGGTGGCTTCAGGGACCACGGTTCGATCCCAGGCACCACATGCTGTGCCAGCCCTGCCCCCGGGGTGGGCTGAGCCGGCCATAAAAATGAGTGAATAAACAAAGGTTCTGAAACAATAAAAAAAAATAATAAATTAAAAAAAAAGAGTTGGCAAAGTGAAAGTGATGTGATGAAAGGACTAGCAGTGACAGTGAGTCCTATTGAAACTGAAACAGGCTCAGTTGCAAATTCAAGAAATTGCAAGAGGAAGAATATAAAATACAAAGCTGGAGAAGTGGACAGGAGCTACACCCGAAGGAGCTTTAAGAAACATGTTATGGAATTTAAAATTTATGTTATATGCACAGCATACATGTTATCTGTTATTTTTTATTAAATGAAGGGTAAGAGCAAAACAACTTCACAATCACTTTCAAACTTCCACTTAGGTTGCTGAGTAGTTAGTGATGCTTGATAGAGTTGGAATTCATAAATAGCATGGTAGTGGATGTGTTGCTACCTTAACCACATCCCTTTTACTCTGCATTCCCCAGCTGCTATGAATGTTAGCTGGTAATTATCGATCTACTCTCAGGAAAACTATCCTAGCTCCAAGCCAAAGAAGTGCCATCTTACCTATGAGCCTAACTTCCACTCACGGACCTCAGGCAATATTGGCTAGAAACAGTACAAAAGCATAATTTCCTAGCCTCAAGGTGAGATGCATGACACAAAGTACGCATCAACATTTCCCTGTGAGATCATACTGCAGTTAGTGTCGAGCTGAGATTCAATATTTCTTAGCTTTTATCTCTGCCTCGTCTTGCTTCTCTTATTCTCTCCCATCGAAACTAGCCTCTTAATAAATAATTTCAACAAAAATTTACATCATAGGCTCAGCTTTCAGTAAAAACTGGACTATGGCACATAGGAAAGCAAATGTGATGATGTGAATGGCTGATTGATTTAGTCTGCAATATTTTGAAAATGGGATAACTGTGGCACGGTACAGTGGAACTACTTCAGACAGTTGTATTTTCAGGGTTTGGAGCTTAGGAAAGAAATTTTATCTGAATTCGTAGACTTGGGAATTGTAAACATGTAAATGATAGATAAAATCAATGAGAGTGTAACTGCAGATATAGCTCAGCAGCACAGCACCTAGGTGACAAGCACCAGATTATGAGATCAATTCCTGTTACAAAATGAATCAAGGAGAGTGCATTAGTTTTCCCAAGGGAGGTACATATAATAAAAATAGAAAAAGTGTATATGTTATCATGTAAAATGTATTGAAGTGGAAAATTGCTACAAAAAGACTTAAAAAGGAGGCCAAAGAAACAGAGCAAAGCTTTTTTAGCACATTTTTAACAGCATAGGACAAGCTTCAGAAATGTGACATAGGTATCAGAAAGAATTTCAGGAAAGTATGATAAATACCAGACAGGTCAAGTTACATTGAGAAAAGTATCTGGTAAATTTTATTATTAAGAAATCACTCAGTGTAGGGGCCTTTTCAGTTAGCTCGGTGGTTTAAGTGCCTGCGTGGGCAATCCCAGTCAGGAACAGGGGACAGCAGTTCAATCCCCACACCAACTTAATGCGGCCTGAGCCAGCCCCCCCAAAATAAAAATCATTCAGGTCCAGCGAAATACCTCAGCAGACTAAAGTGCCTGCTTAAGCAGAGTGTGGAAACCAGCATTAGGTCCCCAACATACCATGCTGGCCCCATCCCTGAGGTTCACTAAGACGACTGAGACTGGGCCTGGTGGCCAGTCTCAATACATTTAAAAAAAAAGAAGTCATTCATCACAAAAAATTAACATACAAATATGTTTAAACAGATGGATAAAGACATAAACACATACACATTATGCATACACACACATAGTTGGCTTTCTATTTTTATGTATGTGGTATTTACAGGGTCTCACTACACAGATCGTACTAATGGTGATCCTTTATGTTTTTTAGCCTTCCAAGTGCTGGGAGTATAGGCACATGTGTCACCATGCCCTGTCTCAATTGCCCTCTCAGGGAGCCCCTGTGTCTGCTTAAGCAGGTGCTGTAATCCTCTGAGCTATCTGGAAAGCCCACATAGTTGGCTTTCTGTATACATGGGTTCAACTTGATTTAACCATCACAAATCAAAACATTTACAATTTTGTATTTGTGTTGAACATGCACATAATTTTCTTGTCATTATCCCCTAAGTAATACAGTACAACTTTTCAAACAATATTTACATTGTATTAAATTCTATAATCTAGGTATAATTTAAAATATAAAGGGAGATATGTATAAATTATATGCACAATGCATATAGTTTTATTAGAAACTTGAATATCCATAAGTTTTGTATCATGGTCCCTTCAATCGATCACATGTAGATACTATATAACTATATGAGAGATGTGATTTAAAAATGGCTAATATTTAAATTATTTAAAAATGCTTACAGTCAAATAAAGATTGCCACTAAACACCTTTAGAATATAGCTGCTCATTTCAAACACACTAATTCCACTTCTTTAGTGAATGTCTTTTAATGGTGCTGCTATGGCTGCCTTAATGTCCTGAATCCGTTCAAATGTTCACCTTTCATGATAATTTTGACTTTGAAGAAGAACCAGAAATTACATGATGCCAGATTCTGTGAATAAGGTAGATGAAGATACACAACACTATTTTTATTTGCCAGAAATTACCATCTATGGTTTGAATCAACTAAAGACCCCTAGGTGCCTATAAAAAACAAGTTACAAGAGACGATTTCTAGAACTGCTCAAGAAAGTAGCAAAAATTATGAGATAAATGGATTCAATTAAATGAATATTTTGAGAGGCATTAATAGCAATTATCTTTTACACCAATGTTTTTATTTTTATTTTAAACATGTATCACATTTTGTTATCACATTTTGTATAGTTGGAGGTAGGTACTGACTTGCAGAATGACATTTTCATAAAAGTGTGTATGTTTATCCCTAGTTGTTGTGGTATAAGGGTAGGCTTTTAGAAAGCAGATAAGTTATCTTCCACATTATTTTCTAAAATCTCCAGAAAAATGTAAATGTAAATGTTTGCAAAGCCATAAGACATGGAGGAAATACAACTCTCTATCTTGGGTTATTGAATCACCATATTGGAGGAAAGTCACCTGTCAACCAAGAATATCTATTGCTATTATTTGGGTGAGAATTAAAGTTCTGGCCATGGGGGTATATTTCAGCAGTAGATAATGTATTCAACATACAAGACCCCGAGTTCAATTGCCAGCCCCAAAAAGGTATTAAATATTGTGGAGTGTATTTATTACAGCATCTAGTATTATACTAACTATCCTAATATTAGAAAACTTTGGCCCTAGTTATTTCCAAGAATTTTATTAGCAGCCCTCTTCACCTATATCTATCAGATATTGCATATAGGAATCAGGTATTTACTATATGTAATTTTGTCCTAAGATTCCGGGCAATTCTAAGAGATGGGGAATATTTGAATCATTTAACATTCCCTTAATTGGAATTCAGTGATATAACTGTACTTAGCGCCAAGAGAGACTGGAAAATGTGGTTTAGCTTTTTGCCTAATGAGAAAAGAAGACAGATTTGTTTCATATATCTAGCAGTCTTTGACATAACCACTTTTATTCTTGCTTCCAACAACTGCAGATCCCAGAGGTTTTGTATATTTGCTCCATAAGGAAATGTAACTTTAGAAGAAACTGCTTTAATTACTACATGTATCCTGAGTTTCTATGTCTACCTTAACTGATTAAGATTTTGGTGGACTAGGGCAATTTTCATAGGTACCAAGCCAGGTTTTTATGCTTAAGGCAGTTTTGGTAATGAATAACTGTTATTTTCCAAAGAGAAAATTTGACCTAGATTTAGATAACCTTAAAGGAGAAACAAGCCATAATTTAATTTCTTCAGTTAAATCCATCTCAAAAAATGACCATCAACATTTTAATGCTCAAAATACAGTAATACTTGATTCAATTCTTTCCATCAATATGCATATAAGCAAGTGACAGAAGTTACAGCTTCAAAATATATCTCCAAAATATATCTGAGATCTTCCTCTCTGTTCATTCACATTGCTACCATTCTATGATGTTCTAAGCCTATAGATGTGTATACACATAGGTACATATTGTATCAACTATTAATACCTACTTTGGTAGCAAGATTTTCTAATTCCATTGACCAATTGTCTACTCATGTTTATGTTTATGTATAGTACTTCATTTTATTTTATGATAATATAAAACTATTATTCAAGACCTCCTATCCCTTTATCAAGCTATCCACTATCTACTGCCCAAATTCCAGTGGCCATTTAAAACTTATTAGGTAAGCATTAATGAAAGACTACTGATATTATATTCTTCATCAAGTAATTCTTTATCAATTTAATAAACATTTATTCAATACTTACCACGTGCTAAGTCATGAGCTAAGTGTTGTGACTAAATGGTATAAAAGTATTATATGGCAGGGGCTTGGAAGGATGGCTCAGTGGTCTAAAGCACCTGCTTTAGGCGGCTTCAGGGACCGCGGTTCGATCCCTGGCACCACATGCTGTGCCAGCCATGCCCTCAGGGCAGGCTGAGCTGGCCATAAAAATAAAGTAAACAAACAAACAAAAGGTCTGAAACAAGAAAAAAAAACAATAAAATAATAAAATTTTAAAAAAAAGAATTATATGGCAGAAGACCTAATGTTAAGGTCAAGTGCCTATGTTATGGGGTATAACATCATGAAGTTTCTCTTCTGGAAGGTTAATAACTTAAATTGGTATACCAAAAAATTAGAGAAAAGGAAGGGCTACAAGGATAGCCAATATTTGGGCCCTATCCCTTCATGGTTGTGAGTACTCAGGACATAAGAGAACCTGTGTGGTAACATCCTATAAATCAGAAGGGTTCGAAATTTTCTGTCCAAGGAGATTATGGGGTTACAGAGGAAAGGGATCGATCATATATATTGTGCCTGGGGAGAGTCACCTAGAGAGAAAACATTCCCTCAGGCTTTCACAGAGAACAAATTGGTCAAGCAATGACCATGACTCATCCAGATGACTGACACCGACAAAAGATGTACAAACTGTTGTACATGTTTTCAGGGTAAATCCTGAGGAGATTTAACTGACCTTGTCAGATACAGAAGTTACATTTTTGTTATATAGGGCTTGCTTTACCTTGGTCTCAACTATACATCAGAAAAGACTAATGATGTGGTATAAAAAGTAAAATTCCATTAATATGCTGATCTATAAAAGGCTCAAGTCAACAGCTTCTGACATTGCCAATTGTACTGATAATCCTCTACTATTATGGACTATTGGACTATACATATAGCTACTTTCTTTGTTCAATGAGAAGAAAGATTTATGCTAATATTGTTTAGACAAGATATGCCTGCATTTTGTACACTGAACAACTATGAAGACAATATATAATGTATTAATTATTGTAACTCTCCTACTCACCTGTTTCAAAACTGTCTCGTTATTTCTCTCATTAAAATTAATTTTAAAATAAAATAAAGATAAATGTAATTTCAATAGTCTTATGGAGCAGAAGTGCATAAGTATGTATAATTGATATTTCGGCCAATAGGAGAAGTTGCAGAGTGTTCCTAGGTAGCAACAATTGAGCTAGAAGTTAAATTATGAGTAGAATTAACCATGCAAAGTCCAAGAGTTAGACTGCATGTGAAAAGGTAGCATATTTCCATGCAAGGACTGAGTAAAAGTTAGTGTGTCTGGAACAAAGTGCTTGGAGGAAATTTTGTGGTGACATATCACCACTTAACAGACTACTATAAATAGCTTTTTATGTATATTAAAAGGAATTAAATGAACCCTTGATACCAAGGGTGGCTATTGTAAGCTAATATAGATCATCATTTCTGATGCTTCAAATTTTGAAAGCTATATAAATGGCAAAAGACATTTTAAAAGTTACTGGAGAGATGGGGAAGCAAAAATGATGGAAAATTCAAGGAGGGTTAGGGTGGCTAGCTAGAGGTAGAAACCCATTGGTGCTCAGAAAAATCGACTAAGAACACATTTAGAAAATGAAAGGGACTCTGAAACTAATTCTTCAAAGATGGACAAAATACATAGACCAAATAAAACATTTTGCTGCCTTCTCCCTACTGTAAACTTCCTTTTCTGCAATGCCCCTCTGCCATGCTACCCTGTTTTAGAAGCAGCCTGCTAAGGACTGAAAGCGCTACAGACTATAAGCTACAAAATACCTTTCCTCATTTTATTTTGGGCATCAGGAATTTTGTCTCAACAATAAGAACAATAACTAAAACAAAGTTGTTAGACAAAGGTGACAACTCACCTTTAAAATAAACTTGTCAGACTTACAGCAGACTTCTTTTTTTTTTTTTTTTTTTTTGAGACAGGCTCTCACTATGTAGTTCAGGCTGGCCTTGAGCTCACTTTTGTAGCCCAGGCTGGTCTCGAACTCGCACCGATCCTCCTGCCTCAGCCTCCCGAGTGCTGGGATTACAGGCGTGAGCCACCACGCCCGGCTACAGCAGACTTCTTAACATCAACGTGAAAGGCCAGGAGGGCATGGGTTGAAGTTTTTCAAGCCCTAAAAGTAAACAACTTCCACACACAACTTATGTTTCCTGTTAAACTCCCCATTAAATTTATGGAGAACTAAAGTATTTCCATGAGGAGGAGCACTTCGAGAAATTCATGAGCACCAAGCAAGCATTACAAAAGAATTCTCAAGGATATCCTAGAATGAGCCAATGCAACCAAAAATTCCAACGAATCAAAAATAATAAATATAGCTGGAAGGATGAGCAGCTAAACAAAAAGGGAAAACAAGGAAATCAGCATCAAAAAGACAATACAATGACAGAAATATGATGATATCGCTCAGTAATAGCTCTCCATCAAGTCCTCAGTCAAAAGAAACATAAGCCGGACGTGGTGGCTCACGCCTGTAATCCCAGCCCTTGGGAGGCTGAGGCAGGAGGATTGGTGCGAGTTCGAGACCAGCCTGGGCTACAAAAGTGAGCGCAGGACCAGCCTCAACTGCATAGCGAGACCCTGTCTCA
>PVJA010029061.1:0-27023 GCA_004027025.1 Myocastor coypus | reverse complement strand
AAAAAAAAAAAAAAAAAAAAAAAAAAAAAAAAAAAAAAAAAAAAAAAAAAAAAAAAAAAAAAAAAAAAAAAAAAAAAAAAAAAAAAAAAAAAAAAAAAAAAAAAAAAAAAAAAAAAAAAAAAAAAAAAAAAAAAAAAAAAAAAAAAAAAAAAAAAAAAAAAAAAAAAAAAAAAAAAAAAAAACCTCATCCAAACATTAACTAGAAGTTCATAGGATTGGCTATATTAATGTAAAATAAAGTTTATTAAGAAAAAAAATTATCGAGATTCAAGAGGTAGATTTTATAAAATAAAAGAACCTATCAACTAAAGAAAGAAAATAGTATTTAAATGTATATGCACTGAACAGTAGATCTATGAAACCTGTCTATAGGAGACTGCATGGTCTCTGCTTCAATTACCAGTGGAGCCCTTACTCCCAACTGAAACTTTCTGAATGTGCCTCTTCACCCTGTATTTGCTTCAGCTCTTTGGGCTTCTGCCCTCTAACCAGAATCGCTGTTTGACTCTGCTTACAGCATTTTTGACTACTGTAGTGTGAATCTCTAAAGCTTTCTTTTTTTTTTTTTTTTTGTCTTTTTGAGACAGGGTCTCGCTATGCAGTTCAGGCTGGCCTTGAGCTCACTTTGGTAGCCCAGGCTGGTCTCGAACTTGCACTGATCCTTCCGCCTCAGCCTCCCAAGTGCTGGGATTACAGGCATGCACCACCACGCCTGGCTCTAAAGCTTTCTAAACTTATCCCACAAATGAGTTCCAAGAGTTTCTACATCAAGGGGCCAGCTTCAGTTAGAGAAATGATTCCACTCTAGCTACCAGATTAATGTATTATTCAGTTATCAGTAAGACACCCCTAATATAAAAGACGAGAGGCTTCATTTGGTTACTTCTTGGAGCATGGAGCATGACTAAGGCAATCTCAGCCTGTGGCATCAAGGAAGCAGAGAAAGAGTGAGAGATGGGGAGAGAAGATCCAGGGAGAAGAATGCACCTCTGCAGGTCTAGGCCCTAGGGACACCCCAATAGATTCTACATCTGAACATGAGCCCCTTAGGGGACATTTTAGTTACATTCCACAACTTCATGAGAATGAAAAATTATACTGTCCAATTAGCAAATTAGAAGTAACTTTGTTGATTTCTTAAAGAATAGAATTGCTCTTCCCATACAACTAGCAAATGCATTCTTTGCTATATATTCAAAGGAGAAAACATATCTATACAAAAAATCTGTAGACAGATGTTTGCAGAAGCTTTATTTGTAATCATCAAAATTAGAAAATAATCAACATGTCCTGCAGAAAATGAATGGATAACTATAGTTCATTGAAACAATGGACAATTGTATTAGGAAAAGATGTGCCAGAAATGTAAATTCATGGAGCCCAATATGGAAAGACTGAAGATGGCATGGTGTTAACTATGTGATGTTCTGATAAAAAGAAAACAGAGATAGTAAAATGTTTTGTGGAGCCAGTGATTAGTGAGGGAGAAGGTTGAATACACGGAAGATGGAGGATTCCCTGGGCATCTGAAATACATTGTATTTTCATACAATTTCATTGCAGTTTGTACAAGCCCATGTACAACTCCAAAAGCAAATTCATTGTTGTCTATGAACTCTGCGTCAAAATTTTGGGTTGACAGAGATTTATCAGTTGTAGCAAATGTGTTACTTTGCTGGAGAATGCTGGTAAGATGGAAGGCCATGCATGTATGTGAGCAACTAAATGTGAAATTTATGTACCTAGAGCTCTGTTTTGCTATACTTTCCTTTTTTTTTTTTTTTTTTTTTTTTTTTTTTTTTTTTTTTTTTTTTTTTTTTTTTTTTTTTTTTTTTTTTTTTTTTTTTTTTTTTTTTTTTTTTTTTTTTTTTTTTTTTTTTTTTTTGAGTTAAGTCTTTTTATTCTTTTGGTAATCTCTTCCAGGGTTAACTACTTCCATTATAGGTGATGAAATATGTAAGGCTCCACTTCAAATGTTGGCACTGCTATACACATAGTCTCTTTCCCTTCTCTGCAACTCAGAATTAAAACTTTGATTGTTGTCTTATATTCCAGTCTCAGAAGTAGTTCCACTGCAGTAGTTGTTTGAAGACAGTCTTATGCTTTTTAACAGTGGTCTCTGACCAGGCTCTATCTTCTCCATGAATACTACAATGGACTTAGTTTAGATATGTATTAAACTAAGAGGCATTCTCTCAAGTGAGTTTAAATGCACTTGATTTTTAGACAACCTTCATGATGTGTTTTTTTTTTTCCCTAAAAACAGTGCCTTCACTCCAACTAAATCACGGTCAAAATAAACGAAGTGTTCAAGATGACATCAGTCTCATTTGTCTAAAATCCTGGTGTTGTGTAGATGACAAGCAGCAGCCAGTTAGGACAAGTGACAGATCCAAGGTTAGCATCGAATCCATTAACATTTTTCCATTTCTAAACCATCCTTAAAGAAAATCATAAATGGGGTCACACCATCCTCACGGTAGTCCAGCAGAGCAACCATGCCATCTGGATTCATGTTTGCACCAATAAAGAACTGATAGTTTTTGAAATTAGCAAGGATGTGCTTGATTTGCTCTGCTGCCCCTGTCATAAACGATTTTACTCTTTCTAGTCTTTGTTCTTCACGTTTACCTTTGATTGATTTCATATAATCTTTGATGTACTTCTTGTAGGCCTCTTTTGTGAAGCTGGTTTCCTGCAAGTGATGGTTCATTATAATATCTACACCAGTGACTACTGTGCTTTCAGTGCCTTCGCCCTCTGGACCTTCAGCGGAGGCATTGCCACCAATGAGCGAGTCGTCAATGTTACCCTCTGTTCTACTGACCATCTTGCCCTCTACCTCCAGGCACAGCCGGTCCATGATCACCTGGGTCTTGTAAATGTCGGAGAACATCTCGTCGTAGCTCATGAGGTCCCGGTAGATAATCATGATGGTTGCTGAGGGAGACAGTGACCGTGAAAGCTTAGCAGGAGCCTGGAGCTCAGAGCGAGCGCAGTGCAGCCGGAGCTGCACTGGGGGGGTGGGGGGAGTGGGGAGCCGGAGGAAAAGCTGCTATACTTTCTTAGTTTAGACTTTTTCTGAAATTTCTCTTAGTTCAATGAGAAGAAAGTTTTGTATAATAATGATTAGAAAAATTATCATGTCTGCATGCTGTGCTGTAAATAACTACTATGAGGACAACAATATGCATTGTATCAATTACTGGGAATGTACTACTAATGTGTTTTGAAACTGTCACATGGTTATTCCTTATTAAGAGTAATAATAAAATAAAAAGCCCTGCAATTCTTCATTGCAGAATATTATTCAGCATTAAAAATCTTGTCAAAGTGCACAACTTGGATCGACTGAATCTGAAAATTATATTGAGTATAATAATTCAAATTCAAAATAGTCTGTACTATACAATCTGATTTAAGCAGCATTATAAAAGTACCAAAATTACAAACATATTGCTAGACTAGTAGTTCCAGGTTTGCAGGTGGTGGTGGAAGATTGCAGCTACAGTTGTAAGACCCCCGACTATGCATGTGATCGTCATGAGAGAGTAACTTAGGGCACAGCAGCAATCAGCTAAGCACAGATCCAGACATGGCATACGTGTGTGTATGTGCGTGCACAGACTTAATACTCACCTAGTGCATGTAAAACTCGAAGACCTAAATAAAGTCGAAGAGCTTCAGTAAATGCTAACATCTTTGTTGTGGCTTACATATAGGTAAGGAAGATGTTCCTACTCTGGTAAAATTGGGTGATGATTATAGTGATCTGTGAAACTATGTGTGAATCACAAAGAGTCTGAAAATAAAAAGCTAATGAATATAAATGTGACAGAATAGCTAAGGAATTCAATTTATTTAGAGGTCATAAGACCATGTATAAAGGACTTCCGGCATATCATAGAATCTATTTTTTTTTTTTTTTTTTGGAAAGTCATGTATTTGTTAAGTTTATGGGCACACAAATAATTTCTCTTATTTCTATCACTGCACACCTGATTGTTAAAAGCACTGTTCTGTAGAAGAAATTTTATGTGCAGAGAATTGAACACTCCTTGTATAATTAAATCCCAACTGAAGAAAGTGCTACAGGTGTGATCCCTGAATCACAGTATTTCAGAACAACAATATCCATCTCAGTACCTGATATCCTGATTTCATAGCACTCAAATCAGAATGCCTAAAAATTAAGCTTTCATTTAAATTCTTAAAATTTACCACTTTGCACCTGCATGAAACTTCTTTCTTTTTTCAGACAGATATCCAATTCATTTTCAGGTGCGTACTCATTATTCAGTGGGCAAATGTTTCTCTCTTCGCCCTTTCCTTTACACTCCTGAGTGATATGAAAAGATTCTGATAAACTGTAGTGCTAACCATAGAAATGTGCTTTTCTGGCCAATGCTAGCTTTCTTTTTTTGCCACTGAATTACAACTACATTCATGGCTGTAGTAGCCTTACTGTATTCGCCGACCCAAGATGGAAACTGTCAAGAACATTTGCTAAAATGTTTTAGCATTTCAGTTTTTATGTACCATATGTAAAAAGGAAAAAAAATTTTGTTGCCAATGTTTTTGATAAATAAGGGCCCCAGAAACTTCTTTTTTTTCTGGTACTGGGGATTGAACTCAGGGCCATGTGTTTGTCAGGCAGGTGTCTGTGCACGGAGCGATCTTCCCAGCCCCCAGAAACGTCTTTAGTGGGTAAACATCATGAGGTTGCACTTTATTGTGCAGCATATGGCAGCTGCATGGTGGATTCCTTCAAGTCATTTAATAAGCATGAACAAATGATAAGTACTCCTAATTTCACACCATAGATCCAATAAATGTGAATGCACCTATCTTAATGTGAAAGAAGAACCCTGGGTGCTTTTTCCTCTTGCTTTTTGTTTTTTTCATCATTTAACTCAATTTCGTGCTTATTTTCTATGAATTTTCTATAAGACAAACTCTGAGCTATGCACACAAATAAATAGCAACAATAGAAAACTATAGTTATGTATCTCAAAATATTTAGAAACTAGCCAAAGAAATATCTCTCTGCATAAATATTTAAAACTGATTATAACAGCTTTTGTGAATAAGTGAGTAAGAGGAGAGGAGAATGGGAAAGAAAAGAGAAAGAAATAAATGTATCATGTATAGGTAATAATTCCTTATAATGAATGTTATGAATATGTATATCCATCATATACCAATAAAAGTAATTTCAGCATTATATGATAACAAGGGGATTTCTTGTTCCATGTTAGCTGTGGTTTAGTCCTGTGAACATTATGGTTCCAAATTCCACAGTTTGTACATATTTTTTAAGAGAAGTAGTTCATCTATAAGACAACCCAATAATAACATATATCTTTGAAATTGTGTTATAAAACATAAAGAAAAGTAAGGTAATGACACTTACAATTCTTGGCTTAATAATTTATCGCTTTAAATAAATATTTGTGTGATCTGTCTTGAAAACGGAATTCAAGGCCAGAAACAGAAAAAGACGAAGGGAGAGGGACAAAATATGATAGAATGTTACAGAGCATAAAATATGATGCAATGTTACATAGGATAAAATATGACACAATACAATGTAATTCATCACCAGAGAAAATTAAGAAGTTTTATACCAAAGAATTACTCTTTTAGCTAGTAATGAGCTGGGCACAAAAACAAAATTTTGATTGATGCTCAGATCTTGTTACATTGCAGGTGCTGACAGCTTTTGGTTACATGAAAGAAAGATATGAGCTTTTAAATTTAAGCATAATAAGACCTAGCCAATCAACATTTCCTAGAGTTTTTCCATTATTTGTTACTGAATGCTTTGAGGATTAAATTCAAATACTTGCTATGATCTTCTGTAGCTAAGGTATATTCCTTGTGAACACATGGGTAAGTAGAGGATCAGCGCTTGGGAGGGAGTGATTTACATGAGCACAGAAATCATTCATTGTATTCAGAACTAACGCACAAAAATCAATCTAGTAAGAGAAATGTAAATTGGTAGAAATGTTTTTCTTTTTCACTTTAAAGATTTATGTTGTCTTTCTAAGCTTGATTATCTTGGTCATATTCCAGGCAAGAATCTGAGATCAGTGCACCGTTTGATCACAGGCTCACCCTGGTGATTCCCCAGTAGCTCCCAGGCCTTTGGTCAGCAATTGCTGCTGGGTCCTCTGCTCCTCCCATGCCAGCGAGGCACTTGGAGGTCTTCCGTCTTTGATCTGGGAGAAGAAATACGTGGACTGTGCTGCTTCTGATTCCATAAGCCTACCTAATATAGCCTTCTATCATCATATGAATGCTTCATACTGAATCAGTTCTTCCAGGTAACCACAGCTAGTGTTAGGAATATGTTAATTATTTTTAATTTTTAAAGTTCAAATCATTTTCTTTCCTTTTTTTTCTTTTTACTTTTTTTTAAAAAAATGTGTTTTGTGTAGTGTCACTCTGCAGCTCAGACTCATAGTGATCCTCCTGTTTTTAGCCTCCCCAGTGTTGGGATTATAGGCGTGTACTGTCATGTTCAGGGCACCCTAGGGCAAGGCCTGCTGGACCTGTGATGCCCGATATTGAACTGCTATCCCTGCCCTTGCCTAAGCAAGTACTCAGCGCACTGAGCTATCTTGCCAGCCCTTTAAGTGATTTGCATAAACTGTTAACCCTGGCAATTTCAAGGCAAGAATTTAGGGGCACTATATAAGATTAGATATTATTCATTAGTAATTAGATCACCTATATGCATTGTTTTCAGTCAAAATGTGTCATTTTTTACCATGTTCTTCTAAGAATTGTATGAGGCACTTGAGAGCCCTCACACTTGATATTCACCAATTAGAAAAATAATCTCATGTTGTATATTTGCAGTTCTACCTTACTTTATGTAATTTAGTGATATTCTAACAACATCAATAGAACAGTTCTTTTGTTGTTTTTCTGACTGAACCAAAGTTGTAGCATACCACATCAAACATAGATGTTATGAAAGTTAACTAGTTATGTCAACTTGAGTGAAAACACCCAACTGAATTTTATCTACATAGTTCTTGGTGGGGCTTAAGGATTTGTTGCAGGCAGAATAACCATCCTGGGTATGAGTGACATCAACCAATTGGCTTGTTGTTTCAATGGAATAAAGAGAAAGGAGGAAGACTGTGTCTTTTTATTTAGAAGAGCTCCTTTTCACCTTCATTTTGGACATCACTGCTTGATTTCTAGCCCAGACTCATTTGACTTTCCACTGCACACTGCAGATCATTTATCCCCCTGATATGGACTCATGGAAACACGACAGTGTGCCCAGGCCTTTAAGCTAGAACTGGATCCTTTGAGTCTCCAGTGCATGGACAGCCCATTTGCACTTCTCCCTATCTGACTTTGGGCAGCCTTTGCAGGCTTACCTTCTAAATATTTATGTATTTGTACAATCTTGCAGTAATCTGTTTCTCTGATGACACTGGTTGATACAGTTATAATTCATGGTTCATTCAGTGAACATTTTTTAAAAGCCTTATTCATCTATCTATCTATCTATATACATATATATATACATATATATACATATATATATAGTTATATATATAATATATTATATATATATGTATATATATATGTATATATATATAGTTACAGGGTCCACAAAGTCTCACTACACAGATGATCACACTTGTAGTGATCCTCCTGCTTTTAGCCTCCCAAGCACTGGGATTACAGATGTGCATCACCACTCCCAATCTGTCACCATCTCAGCACCCCTTGGGGCAGGGCTGGTAGGACACACCAGCGATCGAATCCTGACCACTGTGCTCTTCCTAAGCAGACACTGTAATCTGCTGAACAAATAACTTTATGTATAATATTTTGGTAACAATTCTATAACCCTTACTTGAATGTTCCCATTTCAATGCCATATTTTAGTGTTCATAAAATAGTGTTATTTATTGAATGGGGCTGTCCCCAAGTTTGCAAATGTTTTTAACTTCTGTCCTATGGCTCCATAGATGTACATGAAGAGGATAAATTTTAATAATAAGGACAAGACAGCTAATGGCTTTTCTCAGTGTTAAAACTTAGTTTAAGCATAGAATTTAATACCTTACTTTAAAGGCCATGTTTCCTGCTATAGCCCTTCTCAATTCATTGAAAGGAGTTTCATAAAAGTATAAATGTTCTAGCATCCTTCATTTTAGCTATCTGTGGGTAGCTGTTTCAGTCCTCAGACAATACTGCAGAATGATTTTATATTGACCATTTTAGACTGGCAAAGCCATTAGAGGTTTGGTTTTGCACTGAATTAGGGTGTTACTCTGAGCTGAAGAGGAAATTTACCACCTATCATGGCTATTGCTCCAGCAGGAATTATAAGAGGCCTTATGGGGAAGCAGGCACTAATGGATTAGGCCCATCTGAAATCACTTGTGGCTGTAAAAGATGCTGCTCTAATTATCAGGATGTCAGCCGCAGTGCTGGAGAAGTTCCAGTTCTGTAATTATTTCTGCCTCCCCACTTTCCTCCCCGTAGTTTTAATGGAATTATTTTCTTTGCTTGGAAAGAAAATAATAAAGTAGAAAAGTCATGTCCAGTTAAAGCAACACTACAATAACTTTCTGTATACTGTATATATTGAAATTCCAATTGAAGAGTAGATTCACTGTGGTTCTTTACCAAAATTTTTACTCAAATGCTTCAAATAGATCTGTGGTCATATGTAATCAACTGGAAATAAATATGCTGTGTATTAACAATGGACATGTGGAAAATCAGAAATTTTATTTTTTAATTCTTTATTTTTGTATTTTAGGGAAAGGTTTACAGGGTGTTCAGGGTCTCACTGCTAGAGTGGATTCATAGTGATCCGTCTATTTGCAGCCCGCTCAGAGCTGGGATTACAGGTGCACATCACCATGCTGAGTCTCCATCAACATCTCAGCACACCCTGAAGGTGGGGCTGGCATGCCACAGAAATCAGACATTTCAGAAAAGTCCTATTTACAATGTAATTTTGTAAAAATTATTTGACAGCACAATTTTAACTTTATTTATTTAAGGCAAAGTAGTCTTCAAATTAAAATTCATGGGTTATGGTTGTCTATAAATTTAAGACTCGTCTTTAGATTGAACCATTCTATGGAATGCTTTTAATAGTTTATTAATATCTTTCTACAATTTATTTGATGTGATAAATTTCCAGTAGTCCAAAGAAGAAATTTTAAAAATTGTTCCAATATTTTAAATTCTTTTTGTTTGTCCACATGAAAAGCACTCCAAGATTTCAAAGGAAGCTTTATATTGCCCTTGCTTATTCTTCAAAGGAATTGATAGTTTCTTTAATAGATAAATTATAAATAAAATTTTTAAAAAATAGTATTCAGTAATACATATCTTTTTACATCTTAAGGTTTTTTTTTAATTTTCAAGTGGAATAGTATTGTAGTTTAACTATTAAAGTAATAATTCTGCTTTTTATGTTATTATACTATAACCACATTTTTATTAACTTTCTACTTTTTGTATTAATCACTATAATGCAAAATTTATACAAAAGGATAACTTTGACAGAAAAAATATCTTTCCTTTGTATTAACAGAAATATGGCCTTACAGGATCAGAGACAAATTCGAGAGTACAAGCATAAATTTGCAAATTGGATTGCTGATGAAGAATTTAAATCCAGAATCTCAAAATTATCCAGTTTAATGTAGATTAGTAAAACAGTTAAATGCATCTTTTACCAAAGAAGATACATAAGTTCAACAAAGATGAGAAAATATACTTAAAATAAATTATTATTAGAGGAATAACAACAGAAAGCACGGTAAGGGCGGGCGAGAGAGCTCCGTGAACGAAGCACCTGCTTAGGCAAGCGAAGTGCCGCGGGTTCAATTTCCAGTACTGCATGCCGTGTGCTCCTGACCTCAAGCGCTCTGAGATGGTGACAGAATCTGTGTGTGGTGGCACATACCTGGAATCCCAGCACTGGGGAATCTGAAAACAGGAGGATTACTAGTAGTCTGAGCTATGTAGTGTGATCCTGTACCAAATACATTAAAAGAAAAAAAAAATTGGAGGCACAATAAAATACCACTACATATATCTAAGTGGTCAAAGTTAAAGAGACTAATCCTTCTACATATTTTCAAGGATAAGAAGGAACTTGAATTTTCATATTCTGTGAGTAGAAATAGAAGTTGATATATTCATGTTGGAAAAGTGTAATAGTTTCTTAATAAATTGCTCGTATATAACTTTCTCACGATCTAGCCCTTCCACTGGTAAGTATGTATCTACAGTAAGTGCAAATATGTGCCCACATCTAGACTTTCACATACATAATTATAACAACTTTTCTTGTAGTAGTAAGGTAACAGATACGAGCCAAATGTTACTTAATGGTTTAACATTATGCTGTTAATACAATGGGTTAATCAGTGGATTAATATCAGTTGATTCATAAATTGTAGTACATCTATAAAATTGAACACCACACACCATAAAAAGGAAATATTGATCCATATCACAGCATGGCTACATTTTAAAATAATCATGCTCAGCGAAGCAGAGTCTAATATGCCTTCACGCATGTCAAATGCTAGAATTATAAAATGCAAATTAATCTGTTGAACCCTTTTCCAAAAGTCAGTCCTACCTTTGTCTTGGAAGAGGGGAAAGGAGTTGGTCATGGGAGGAAAAGAGGAACAGACTGCAAAAGCTCAAGGAGAGGGATTAAGGAACACATGGGTGTGTTCATAATATGACAGTGTTTTTTGGGTTGTACATACATTTGAAATTTAATGAAAGGGAATATACTAAATGTGTGTAATTAAGTCTCTACAAAGTTGAATAGAATGCAGCATGTCAAACATGATTTTTAAAATAATTTCTACTTTTAAGTTCATTATAGTATGATTAGTAAAATGAATACCAATAAAACTAGAGCAAATAGTAACATTACACAAAATTAACATACACATCTATATAAAGAATATCAGTACAAAGTGAGTAAAAATGTTTCTTAAAGGGCAATGTAAATATCATGCAAAAGGAAGACAGAAGGGGACAGAAACCAAGTAAAAATAAATATTTTGGGTTAGCTTTGTTTTATTGTGAATTTAAAAGAAGCAAATCTATTTTATTAACCTATTATTTGATTGTCATAATTGAGTCGGTGACCATTGTAACTGCACTCACACAAGGTCAGATAATATTGCTATCATCACAAGTTCAAGCTGCTTTAATTGCATACTGGAAAACAAATATGCTTATGCTTTGCAGTGTGTGTAGTGTTTAAATGGAGCAGCAAGAAACATCTGGAGTATCATAAAAAGAGAGAAATGACTACAAAAAATTATCAGCTGCCATTTTTCATTATCATAATCCTAAATGCCTTACTAACTCCCACAATATCTGGGTGTTTTTGGACACTAACAATGAAAATACTTTAGATATATTATAACCTCATTGTAACAGTAACAGTTTGCCTTCTTAAAAATATAATATTGCATAGTATACTGAAAAACAAAGTAAGAATGCACAGAGGCCAGATTATAGACCCTGCTTTCTTTTTACTAGTGAATATTTTAATCCAATTGTGGCATATAAATGATGAAGATGATAAGGGCTTACAAGTTATTTTTAAAACTATCATATATTATATGATAGTTTAACATTTACCCATCTAGAGCATTTGTTTTGAAACTTTTGCCTTTAGACACCTGCCCCCACCCCAGGTCTGTGCCTGATTATCTGGGGTACACTATAATCATGGTTCTTTTAATCATACCCCCAATATTAAGCTGGATTTAGTGTTTCTTTTTTGTTTTTTAATTTTATTAATTTTAATTAGAAAGAAATAACAATGAGGCAGTTTCAAAGCAGGTTATTAGGACAGTTACAATAGTTCATGCATATTGTCTTCATAGTAGTTGTTCAGAGTACAAGATGCAGACCTGATAACTATTCTTAATACTATTAGTACAAATCTTCCTTCTCACTGAGCTAAGAGAAAGTAATTATATGAATAGTCCAATGTTCCACAACAGTAGTGGGTTATCAGCACAACTGGCAATATCAGAAGCTGTTGATTTGAGCCTTTTACAACTCAGCTTATTAATCTGGTTTTCCTTTTTATACCTCGTGCTTAGACATTTCTGCTGGATGGTTAAGTCCAAGTTAAAGCAAGACGTATATAACAAAAATGTAACTTTTGTATCTGACAAGGTCAGTCTTTAAACTATGGTACTAAATATTTATCATTTTGAAAGTAGTTTTAGTATTGACGACTTTTCTGTCTCCTCTTTGGGTCTTTTGGGCCCAATCACTGTTGATCTTGCATCTTTGTCGTGTACAAGCATAGAGAGTACTCATGTTCAGCATATATTGATGGCAGGTAGGAGGTTCGATGCATTTTACTGAAGTCTTATTAAAAAATGCACTGAAAAAAATGAACATTAGTTTTATAACATATCAATTAGCTGGAAAAATTAAACAGTGTCTTTGGAAAATATGTAAGAATTAAAAGTTATTGGGCTGGTGAGATAGCTCAGTGGTCTAAAACACCAGCTTAGACAAGCTTAGGCAACTACAGGGATCACAGTTTGATCCTTGGTACCACATGTTGAGCCATCCCCACCTCCAGGGCAGGCTGAATCAGCCATAACATAATTAAAGTTTAAACAAAAAAGAAATAAAATTATTTTGTTCAAATCAATAACAAAATCAAATGTAGACCTGAAAATCAATAACTGGGCATAAAGGAATTGTTGAAATTTTCATACTGACAAGCTATTACTAGAAACTTTCACAAGCTATTAGCCAGAGACCATGTTTCAGTGTTTTATGTGATAACCACCTGCACCAATACCCTGGCTTTCTTCATGAAACACCTCTATTTGTGCCATGGTCTTAGGTTAAATTAAAGTAAAAATATCAGCTCTCTGAGCAAAAATGATTAATATATGATATGTTATATACAAAGCATATAATGACTTCAAAGAAATACCGCTGGTAATATTAGTCTTCCCCCAATATATATAAAATGCTAGAGAAACACTGACCTGTGAAAGGAAATCCATTCATCTTTTTTGCAGGCTATTTGTTATCATGTATTATTACTGATCACACTATTAATATTAACGCACAGTGAGTTAGCATATGTTAGCAAATGAGCAAGAAAACTAAGTACAGCGGAAAATAAATTGACTCACATGAAAACAGAGAAATATAAAGATAAAAAAATCTAATTAATGTCAAATTCAATAAGCATTCCCATACATAAACTGAGAGCATACTGTTTCGCATAAAAGAACAATTACTAATTAAGCAAATATTGTAAATGTCATTAAGAAAATCATTTGATTCAATAAATAGCAAGGACAATGCTACTGAAAGGAAAACTTTTATGTTGAATGTAGAGATAAAAAGCATCTTAAAAGAAGTGAAGAATAGTAAACAAAGCTTAGAGTGGGTTATAATCTGTTACGTAGGGATTCCAGAAAAAAATGGGATTTAAGAAGGCAGGTAACAACTTATCCTGATTGATGTCTCCAACCTCACTTTAGATGTTGGTAATTATCTCCTCCCCTCCTTGTAATCCTTTTATTTGACAATTTTGTGAATCTAATGATAAGCAAATAGTGGTCAACAGAGATTATAATCCTAAATAAAAAGGAGATGTTTCTGGAGCTCTGTGCTCACTTCAAGAGAGACAGATCTCAGTGAGACCTCCAAAATTACATTCATCAGGTCTTCTCTTCATTTCTTTTGGCAATGGACCATAACATGGAACAGTTAAATACATACTAACTCCAGTGTTTCAACCTAAACTAAGAAAGAGATTAAATTTCAAGAACTAACAAATTGAGTGAGATGGCCAAATTTTCATTTGTCTAAAATATCAACAATCATTGATGCAATTTACATTACTGAATATTTCACTCACATGGACTAATTACACAAAGCAGACACACCTGTATCCACACACACGAAGAGGCAAGGAGTGTGCCAAGAATTGTGCCAAACCTTTATAGGCCCAATGAGAAGCTAATGTTCTCATAAAGACACCCACTTTCCAATCTCTGGAGTCTATGAATATGTTGTTGTCTTTTCAGATAAAACATTATATTTGAAAATATAACAAAGATTCTTGAGACCAGACCATTACTACGGAGTATTTGTGTGGATTTAATGCAATGACAGTCACCTTATAAGCATGCTTGGAAGAGAAAGGAAGAAGGTCATGATCAGAAAAATGTCTGCACAACAATGGAGAGAGGTTAAGCTGGTACCTATGGAAGAGTGGAGGGTCCACAGTACAATCGCTGCACACGTATGTGGGTGAGGAGGACAAGAAGAAGGCTCACAGGAAGCCGTGCATAAAATGCCTCTTCACAGGAAACTTAACTTTGGCCATGGGATTTTTCAGACCTCAGTCCTCCAGAGTCCTAAGATGACAAAATGGTTATATTTAAGGTACCTAATTTCTGATATTTGCCACAACAGCAATGAGATACAAATATAGCAAAGCTGTTGTGAAGAACATAAAAGCAAGTTCATATATATGTTGTAAATATATGAGCTTCCTCAACTAGTCCATTTGTCTAAGGCAAACAAATTAATATTTTATAAGATATACGAACAGTCATTTATTGACTTAATCACTTTGAATTAAATAGTTTAAAATAGTTCATCACCATCTACTCTATGGTAAACACTGATTTACAGTTTGAGTTTAAAATTCACAAGAAAAATAAAAAGTGTTCCTTAAAGTTATATTTTATAGAACAAGTGGGCTGGGGATATAGCTCAGTAGCATAAGTGCCTGCTTGGCAAGTGCAAGGTCCCAAGTTCAATCCCCAGTTCCACAAAAAATTTTTAAAAATAAATAAATAAAAAATAAAAAAGGAGCTTAAATAAAGCAAGCTAAATTCCTTTATACATATGCACAGGTTTGTGTATTTATTTCTGCGATGAGTATAGGAAACTAAATGAGAAAATTCACAGAGTATTTTGTAGCTGGTAACATCAAGAAATAATACTTGAGGTCGCTTCTCAACACAGGATGGTATTCATTATATTTTGTGCATGACTCTTAAACAGAAATATCACCCCAAGTTTGTTTTAGTTACTTTTTGCTCGTTGCTGGGACAAATACCCAACACTCAAAATGAAGGAAGGAAAGGTTTATTTAGCTCACAGTTCGTGGAGGTTTCAGTCCATATTCGGTTGGCCCAAGGCTGAGTGGAGCAGGGCAGAGAGCATCCAGTTCATGGCGGCGGAACAGCAGCAAAATGGTGGCAGAGGCAGCCAACCAAACAGGGCAGCAGAGCAGCAGCACCAGCAGCTCCCTCTCTCTCTGTCTCTCTTTTTATTACATTCAGGCTCTCCGCCTTAGCTCCCGCCCAGGCCACACCCATAATCCCAGAAGTACTTCCACCCATAATCCCATCAGTACTAAAACCCATAATCCCAGGGATCATGGATCAAGTTCCAAACTCTAGAAGTCCCCGCCCAGTGACTCCATGAGGCTTTGGGGGGACAACTAGACATAAACCATAACAAGGTTATATCACATTTTTCTGCCCAGGCCAAATTAAGAATTTTGCTTCTATCTAAATAACTGTAGCTCAGGTACCAATGATACATAAGAATTCTTACAATATATGTGATATATGATATATCAATATTATATATATACATATATATAATGTATGCTTTTATTATATTAATATATATTAATATTGCCTTAGTTACTTTTCTATCATTGCTGGGACAAATACCTGACATTCAAAATGAAGGAAAGAAAGGTTTATTTAGCTCACAGTTATGGAGGTTTCAGTCCGTACTCAACTGGATCCAAGGCAGAGAGGCACAATGCAGAGGCCAGCAGTTCCTGGCAGCAGAACAGCAACAAAATGGTGACAGAGGAAACTGACCAACCAGGGAGCAGAGAGTAACACCTTCAAGTCTGTCTTTCTTTAAATTACCTCAAGCTCTCTGCCTTAGCCTATCTGTCTCAGGCCACACCTATAATTCCCAGCAATACTCAGACCCATAATCTCATCAGTACTAAAACACATAATCCCAGTGGATTGTGGATCAAGTCTCAAACTCTAGAAGTCCCTGCCCCATGATTGCATGAGGCTTTGGGGGCACAACTAGACATAAACCATAACAAATATATAGTAATATATGAACAGATAAGAATACATATGATTCTTACCATAATATATGATTGTGGGGGAATATTTGTGAATGAATAAATTTGGCAAATAGGTATATTATTATATATAATGTCTATGACAATGCACACTGAGTCCAGTGGGAAAATCACAGTGACTTCTTGAAGTCCATAATATACTATGTTGCACAAAATTCTCATATCTGTGGTTGAGCAATTTTCACTTTTAAAACCTATCTTGTGAATTTTCACAAAGAGTTGTACACACTTAAGTATATTTCCACTTTAGAACATAAAGAGTGCACACCAAACACACAGCAGTATTTTCATTTGGAAACTGGATTGTCAAATAGGAAAATATTTTCCTTACTGTATTTCAGCTATTTGTAAATTTATTGCAAAAACAATGTAAATGAAGTTGAGTGTGGTGGCACATGCCTGTAATCCCAGGATTCGGGAGGCTGAGGTCAGAAGATTGCTGAAAGTTCAAGCCCAGCTTGGGCTCAGTGGTGAGTTACAAGCTAGCCTGAACTACATAGTGACATTTTATTGAAAAATAAATAAAACAAAAACAATAAAATAAGGCCAGCCAGATAGCCCAGCAGATTAAAGCTCCTACTTAGCCAGACGCAGTGTCCAGGTTTGATCCTGGCATCCCATGTTGGCCTTGCCCCTGGGGTGAGCAGAAATGGAGATTGAGATTGGGCGAGGTGGCGCCACCTGTAATCCCAGCTCCTGGAAGGCTGAACACTGGTGGATCACTACGAGTCCAATCTCGGTAGCAAGACACTAGAGACCCTGTGGACCCTGTAGACCTTGTACTAAATTTTTTAAAAACTACAATATGTTGAAAATCAGTGAAACAAATTTATATTAATGTGAACAGAACTCATTGTCAAATTATTGTGTTTTAACACACTTAATAATTTATCATCCAGCCGGGCGTGGTGGCACACGCCTGTAATCCCAGCACTCGGGAGGCTGAGGCAGGAGGATCGGTGCGAGTTCGAGACCAGCCTGGGCTACAAAAGTGAGCTCAAGGCCAGCCTGAACTGCACAGTGAGACCCTGTCTCAAAAAGACAAAAAAAAAAAAAAAAAAAAAAGTAAAAAAAAAAATAATTTATCATCCACTCTATTAAATATATACGTTGAAATGATAAAAAGCAACTGAGTCTCAAGCTATTCCAGCTTAACATTCTACAAAAGTAAACACGCTGACTGTCAAAATTAGGGGAGAATTAGCCTGTTTCATCCTTATTTGTTGTATGTTCTGAAAGCATATAATTGAAATTCCAAGAAAAAATATCTCTTCTTTCAAGTAATGTAAGAAGCTTTAAACAAAAGCTAATTAATAAATCTGTTCATAACTTTTCATTAATGATGCTATAAAAAAACTTATAAAAATAAAAATTAGTGCCATACTTGTAATTATAAAATGATACAAAGAAAAGCATTCAAGCAGACATCTGCAATGAGAACATTTTTCCTAACATAGTGCTATATTCACTCTTGGTGCCTAAGTAGAAAAGCAAAAAAGTCTGAAAACTCCTCAGTGTACTTTTCTGCAATGTAAAAAAAGTCAAAATTTAGATTTCCCAAGTAAAAATAGATTTACACAATACTGAAGTTTTGGTGTTATTTATATTGATAATTATATTGCCAATTCCGAAAGCTGTAAAATCTTACACCTACAATTCACTTTCATTCCTTGCCTCTACTGTAGGTATAAATTGGGGACCTTTGAATATTTACTGGCAACTTCTTGCTGAGGAACTCAAGGATGATGAAAATCAGCTGAAGTTTGATTACCACTTTCCTCTATTTTCCTTCAGATGTCAAAATCATAGACAGTCTTCCCTTTCACACTTCTAGTAATATAGCAGCTTTTACATTCTCCTATACTTAAAAAAATAGCTTAACATTCAACCTACACAACACATGCATTTATACTGAATGTAAATTTTCAGTTTGTCTGCTTAAACTTATTATAAGGCATCATTATGAATAGAGTAACTGTTCTATTCCTAACCTTGCACCACAACCCAACTTACATTCATATCCTCTTTGGAACTGTTTCCGTCACTCAGTTCTACTGAATCTGCTATGACAGTTATATAGCATGTCATATACATTGGCATGTATCACTGTGTTTCTCTCTTCTAGCTCTCTTTCTTTAACTGCACTGCTATCTTCTCAAGTGCAGACATGTTCTGCACTTACTGTTTGAACTGACGTTCTACCTACATACAGTATATTTGATTAATTAATTGCTAATTAGACAATAGTATGGGTTGTTTTAAATCTTTGTAGCAGATTTGAAAGTTATTCAGAGCTGTTATCAAGTGAAGTAGTCACTGTTGCTTTTTTTTGGGGGGGGGGACCCGAGTTCAAACTCACAACCTTGTACTTGCCAGGCAGGCACTTGTGTCACGGAGCTATCTTCCTAGCCCCTATTATTTTTAAATTTAAATTTCATAGTTGTTCTCTCTCTGTCTCTCTCTGTCTCTCTTTTCTTTCTTTCTTTCTTTCTTTCTTTCTTTCTTTCTTTCTTTCTTTCTTTCTTTCTTTCTTTCTCTTTCTTTCTTTCTTTCTTTCTTTCTTTCCTTCCTTCCTTCCTTCCTTCCTTCTATTTTTGCCATGACAGCCTCATTTTTTTATGCTATAGAGACGTAATGCACATTTTAAACTGATGCTCTAAGGTAACTTTATAATAAAGGTAACATTTTCTCACAGATGCACTCTATCTCTATCTTGAGGCTTATGGATATTTAGGTTTCATTTTTCTGAAAGCCCTCAGCATTTTGTATAATCCAAACCATGTTTTATTAGTTTGGTATTCCCTGTCTGCAGTAGTAAGTTCCTGATGCACTACTGACATTGTCAAAGACATTGCAAGTTATTTCACATCTTCTGAGAAACAAATTTGTGTCCCAACTTCCAGGACCATCCCTACTCTGCCTAATTAAAATATTTGTCGCACTGCTTTTCCTTAATTCCACTTGGGCTTGGTTGACTACTATAATCACCCACACGTTCCTACTATTTAGTAAAGAGTTTTATTAAGATTATTCTTCCTTAATAGCTTTCACTGCATAGTTGGCAAAATATCAAAGTAGTACAGGTGTTAGCTTAAGACTAGAACTGTGTGTGTGTGTGTGTGTGTGTGTGTGTGTATTTACTAAAGATTGAACACAGGACCTTGCACAATCAAAGGAAGAACTCAGCTACAACATCAGGGCGAGGCTTAAGGTTTTTGTTTGTTTGTTTGTTTGTTTTCTTAGACAGGATAAGTATTAAAGATACATATTGCAACTGGGCTTCTTGGTACACATCAGCAATCATGCTCTGGGAGGCTAAGATAAATGAATAGTAAGTTGTGTCCAGTGAGGCAGTGTAGTGACTTAGTGGTATCTTGCCTTAATTTTTTTAAATGACTGGAGAGGGTTGGGGAGATAGCTCAGAAGAATAAGTGCTTGCCTGTAAGCAAAGGGTACTGAGCTCAATCCCCACTACTGCAAATAAATAAATAAATAAATAAATAAATAAATAAATATAAAAATGAATAAATAAATAAAGACTGGAGATGTAGTTCAATGAATAAGCCTTTGGGATTAGTCTCCAGCAACAACAAAACAAATAAAGCAGAACTTATCATGATGTTTTTGAAACCCAAATGTAGAATATGACACTTTAGAAGATACTGACTCCTTTTTTATATGTATTATTTCAGCCACATTGTTAATATTTTCCTAACTCTTATCAGTACCTCCTCATCCAATTTCTCTCATGTGCGTTGTGCATTTTTAAACACTGAAAGCCATTGTTTTTTGGTTTGCTGAACCATGAGGCTATTCAAAAGAGTATATGTAATGGGAAGAAGAAACCGACATTTTGTTAGGACTTAGGTCAAGCTATCATATGATAAAGACTGTGTCCTCTTTTTATCTATGATAGATAAAAATTTTAGTTATAAACTGTATCTATCTTTTTAGTACTAGACTTGTATATTTAAAATGTCAGTATTTATATCCACATTTCTCCTTGATCTTATTGTGCCAAGGAAAGAGGGAAAATAATTATTGACTAAGATGTTGATAATTTATGAACTATGTTGAGTTTTCTCTGAATTTTGAAAACTATCTCAGGAATATAACCCCTTAGTCACAAAGAGCTTTCTATCTCCAGGAGGCACAGAGGGCCACTTCTTAAAGAGATGAAAAATCTTCTAAACCTACAAAGCACAATAGAATCCATAGTAGGATTCCTAATATTGCCACCCTGTTTGAATCTAATCAAAACTCTATAGAAACTACCAAAGTAACATAGCTAGAGTGTCTCATAAAATGAGAACTTTATTTATCACCATCCTACAGGCTGGAAAGCCCAAGATCAAATAAGACGCAGACTGAGGATGTGATTAGGCTCAGCTTCCTCATTCACAGCTGGATATCTTTTCTCAGTAGTGGAATAGTTAAAAGTTTTGCCTTAGCCTTTTCACAGTAAAGGTCCTAATTCGAGTCACAACGACAGAGTCATCATGATGACTCATCTTACTCATGAGAGTAGAGAACTAGGCTGCTTCGCTTGTAGCCACATTGAAATATTATCATATCAGGGTATAGATTTCAATTGGTGAAAATAGTGAAGCCATAAAAATTTGGTCACTATGTGAAGAATAGGAAAGGCCTATATTTATTTATCATTTTGATGTGTGTTGTTTTCACTAGATATTGCTACATTTTCTGTTCTGATAACAGTAACTGTCAAGGAATTTTTTAGGTTTTCCTACTCTTCTGTATCCTTGAAATGCAAAATATTTAAAGTAACAAAGAAATATATTGAAATTCTCAATTGATAAATATGATAGATGCCAATGATTTATTATTCAGGCTAGGTACTGGGGTACATGCCTATAATCAGCATTAGGGAGATTGAGGCAAGATGATTGATCCTTTATGTCTTGGCTGGGCCATTGAACAAGACCATAGTACAAAGTAAAGTTTAAAAAGGGAAGGGGATGTAGCTCAGCATGAAGATTCTGGGTTTAGTGCTCAGTTTTGCACAAATTAAAAAATATTAGTATCCCCCAAAAATCTATTTGCCCAGTATTTACTAAGCATTGATGTTGTGTCAAATATTTTTCTACATTTAAAAAAAAGTGGGAAAAAGAGTTAAATTATTTTTTTCATGGAGTTTACCTTTTATGACAGAAGACTGAAATTCGGAGATGCTTATTAGTTTGAAGGAGAAAAAGAAAGTAACTAACTGAAAAGAGAAATACATTAAAGAATAAGATTTTAGTGTGTGAGTGTGTGTATGTGTGTGTGTGTGTCTGTGTCTGTCTGTTTGTCTGTCTGTCTGTTTTCTTAGAGAAAGATTTTTGTGGTAAAAACATGTTAATCATTGGCTTGTAGACAAAGAGTTAGGGAGCCATGAGGAATTGAAGGTTCCGGCAGGAAAATCAGCAAATATAAAGACTGTGATGAAAATTGCACTCATAAAATAGTCAACAAATAAAAGAGTTAAAGTGGGCAATGGGTGCAAAGGTAAAACCTAAAACATAGGCATGCTGGGAAAGGTTGTGTGAGGTTCCCAGCAGCTGCCTCTGAGAATTTTTAGTAGTAGAGTAATGAGTGCAGTGAGGTAACTGGAATAACCCTTTTGAAATGTGGTCTTATTTGAATATATTTTCAAAGGCAAACTGAAAGAATTGGATATAGGGTGCAAAAGACAACAGGTAAAGATGAATGTTATTTGCCTATCATACTTTGAGAATATATCTATGTTGATACTACCCATTCTTGGATTTTCCTTGCATTAGAAGAAGGATAAGGAGGTGAGGGCAAGAAAATGACAATAAGGATTGCAAATATTTATTAAGCATAACATATGAGCTGGTAAATTTTATTTGTTCTTTTTATTTTTCTTTTTATCATAATGGAGATAGGATAAAGAGTCTTCACCCCCAGCTAAATGTCAAGCCCATTTTAAGAAAAAGATGTTGCAAAACAATTAAAATGTGTTAGGTGTCGGAGTCCCTTCCTGGTTCTCGTCTCAGCCTAAGAAGTCTAAACTTACAATCCTACAACCACGTTATTGGGATTCCACCAAGTTACTTTCAATCTACTACTCCCAGCACAATCTATGGCAATAACTAAGACATTAAGGCATATATATAATATATTATAATATACATAATATATTAATTATCATTCATTAATATTATTAACATTATCATCATTATTAATTATTATTAATTGATATATATTATATTAATTATAATATATATATATATATATATATATATATATATATAATTATTGGGGAGCCAAGGGGCCCTAAGTCCAGCCATGAAGATGGCTTTCTGGAACCAAGAAAGTGACGCAGAGCTGCCCTTGTGTTTTGTTAATTGGAGAAAGGGAATTGTGGGAAGAAGGTGAGCTTTGTGAGCTGGGCTAGGTAGGAGGCCTGCATTTACTTCTGACATATTCAAAGATACGCAAAGGAAGTAATTTGCATGATGCTATTGAGATAGTATCTAATATTTTAGGGGTCTTCTGTTTTAGTTCTGATGTGTAATCTTTGAAGCCCCAGGAAATCATAGCCTCTATCTCCAGGCTTGATCCCAACTGACAACTGTGGAGCATTGGTTCTTCGTCCTATTGTCCGGGAAACGCATGTGCCATCTTCAAAAATTACCACCAGCACTTCAGCTAGACCAATAAGACCAATTGAAAGGACATGAGATTTTGGGAATCTGGTGCTTCAGCTCTGATGTGTAATCTTTCAAGCCCCAGGAAGTCATAACCTCTGTCTCGAGGCTTGATCCCGGCTGACCCTGTGGAGCATTGGCTCTTTGTCCTGTTATCAGGGAAACACGTGTGCCATCTTCAAAAATTACCACCAGCCCCTCAGCTGGACCCATACACACTGCTTAAGCCAATTGAGAAGATAATGAGAAGTCCTAGCCAGCTCTGTACATTTCAATATGAGGGAATAGGGTCAGGTTCAGCCAAAATGGAGTCAGTCACTCTTTTTTTTTTTTTTTTTTTTTTTTTTGTGGGACCAGGGTTCGAACTCACGACCTTGCACTTGCCCAGCAGGCACTTGTGCCTCGGAGCTATCTCCCCAGCCCCTAGTCACTCTTTTTTCAAAGTGAGTTGCTCAGGTGGTCCTCCACATTATGTACGTGTATCAACTTCTTGGCATGAATATAATCAGTAGGTACAGCAAACATATACTAATAAAAATATAAGTGAAAAAATAAATAGTTCTGAGGCAAGGTCTCTGTGATGCCCTATGTTGTCCTAGTTAGGTTTGAACTTGTGGTTCTCATACTGCAGCATCTCAGAGTCTTCAGCATCCTTTCAGGCCTGTACTTCATAATGAGCCCAGAAGTCCAGCAACTTTCTAAGGGCTTTCAAAGTTCACAACATTAGACTTTTCACTAATCTCCTGAGTAGATACTACTAACAATGACACTTCTTGGATAAAACAATTTCTTATCAGAGGTGCTATCTCAGCTCCTAAAGTAGCACATCTGGTAACTGGTGAAGGCAGATTATGAAACCAGGCCACCTGAACTCAGGTTGCAAGTGCACAAACAATATCAACAGACAACTTACTTTGCATTCATGGCTCCATATTAGTGGCAGTTTACAAAGACCTCTGCTTTACTATTACTGAAAGCTAAATAAGAAACATCAATGTCTAAGACACTAAGTTTTTCAAAGTTTACAGAGGCTTAAAACATTAATAATTTCTCTTATGGTTCAAAGCAATATCTTGAATGTTAATTGACTTGTGTATTAGTCAGATTTCTGTCACCATGCCCAAATACTTGGTATATACAACTTACATGAGAGGAAATGAATTACATTGTAAGCACACTGTTGACTGCCACTTCCAGAGATTTCAGTCTGTGCTCATCCGGCTCCAAAGAAGACATATCACGACAGTGGGGGAGACACCGCCTGACTCGTGGCAGCCAGGGGCAGAATGACGAGGAAAGAGAGAGAAGAAAGGCCATCCATATGAGACACCATTCAAAGTAATTATCCCCAGTAATTTACTTTCTCCACACGGGCCCCTGTCTCTAAACAGCCTGATTCAAGACTTAATTCTGTGTCTTCCTGATTTGATCACCTTTCTAGGCCTTCAAGCATGGCTGAGTTGGGGTCAGCTTCTCCATGCATGACTCTTTGGGGACCTGTCATATCTCAAACATCATAATTTGATCCATTTTATATCCTGCTATGCTACTGAGCTCATGTATTAATTGTAGGAGCTTCTTGGTGGGGTTTTTTGGGTCTTCCAAGTAGACTACCATGTCTATCTATCATCTGCAGATAATGATAGTTTAATGTCTTCTTTACCTATTCTTATTCCTTTTATTTATCTCTCTTGTCTAATGGCTCTAGGTAATGATTCCAGAACTATATTGAATAGGAGTGGTGATAGAGGACAACCTTGTGTTATACCACATTGGAGAGTAAAAGATTTCAGTTTTTCCCCATTTAGGATTGTTGGCCATTGCACTGTCATAGATGGCTTTTATCAGACTTAGGTAGAGGCCTTCTATTCCAATTTGCTATAGGACTTTGAACATGAATGAGTGTTTGACTTTGTCAAAAGTCTTTTCTGCATCAGTCGAGATGATTATGAAAAGTTTAACCACCAGGTATAAAAAGTAAAGCTACATTAATATGCTGAACAGTAAAACGCTGAAGTCAACAGCTTCTGACATTGCTAATTGTGCTGATAACCCACTATAATTATGGACTATTGGACTATACATATCACTGCTTTCTCTTAGTTAAATGAGAAGAAAGATTTGTATTAACAGTGTTTAAAAAATCTATTATGCCTGCATCTTGTATTCTGAACAACTACAATGAAGACGACAATATACAATATATTAATTATTATGGTTGTCCTACTAACCTGTTTTGAAACAGTCTCGTTATTACTTTCTCATTGAAAGTAATAAAATTAAAAATAAGTTGATCCAGAGAAAACAAGGGCAGTATAGTTAGAAATCATAAGAAAGACTGGATAAGTTTGATACTGTGGTTGCAGGATCTCTCATAATTGTTAATGATTCATGAATATTAGTATTTTCCCAAAGAAGAAGCAGTAGAATTAATTTATCTCTCATGCCTTTGGAAATTAAGGTTTTCAATGTTTTTATGTTTATTTATTCTTCTATTATGAGAATAATGGTTTTTGCAGCAGTTATGCAAATCAGATTCTTAGGAAATTTCACTCTCTATTGATACAAAAGTCAGAGAGTTGGAGCCAGCAAGATGGTTTATCAGTCTAAACTGCCTGCTTAGGAAAGCTTAGGCAACCTCAGGGAAAGTGGTTTGATCTCTGGCACCACAAAAAAAAAAAAAAAAAAAAAAGAGTCAGAGAGTTGTGAGGGTCTTCGTGAAGGAATCTGATTAGAATTTTTCAACAACACTCTCCTGGGTCAGAAGCAGATTTGCTTTCAAACAACAAAGAGAAAATAGGAACTCACTGTAATTCCCACCATTTTAGTCCAAGAAGGTAACATAGTTAAGTTTGTGACACTCCTTGCCTAAGATAAAAATGTGGCTAATTGTGTTGATTTTCAGTTTTGCTTTTTATAGGCATATATATCACTTACTAGAAAAACATATCTCCATTGTTCACATGCTTGCATATGTTTTTTGGAAGCTTATCAAGCCATTAAATATCAGTTATGAATTTAATGAAGTCACTGTGATCTTTACAAAAGTCTTTTTAATTCAAAAGCCATAGCAAAACAAACAAACACACAAAGAAAAAAACAAGTTTAGAAAATTGTCTTTATCTAGCCTCTTATCCTAGATCTCTACTGGACTGAGGAAGAAAGATTTTAAGTTCAAGTTCAGCCCTGGAAAATTAGGAGGACATTATTGCAAAACAGAAGAGACAGGGAGTAAACTGGGATGGAGCTCAGTGTGAAGATCGTGGGGTCAAGACTCAGCACCATCAAAAACAAGCATGCACACACCTCTTTTGGGTCGTGTCTCTATTTCTTAGGAGGATATCTGTAGTATGATGAATGAGACCTAAGATCCATGATGATTGATTTGACTGGTATCTGACACTAACCCATGATTGTAAAAATTACTTCAAAAACCATCAGGCTTTATCACTTATTTGTTTGAGATATTAGAACTGTGTCTAACAATGTTAGTGCTCATTTCTGGTACTGTTCTTAGGAGGACTACGATGCTAAGACAGAGTGGTTGTTGCATTCCAATTAAACAGAAACATATCATACAATCCTATGACACTTATATAAAGTGATCATCTTGCACATATTATTTTTGAAAATATCCACACCTTTGAAAGTTAAAGCAAAAATTAATAGCTTACTGATATGTAACTGAAGAAAGTATAATTTCTTGAATTATCTTTCTAATAACAGTTTACTGAGAACAAAACTTAGTGTGAGAAAATAACTGAATATCTTTGAACAGTATCTCTGATTGATACTTTCTCTGTGTACAGCTTTAATTATTGGTACATTGAAGTAGTTGTTCTTAAGTTTAGAAGGAACTGAACATTTAGAAAAGACTATGGAGCTATTGATCCAAATTGGATATACTCCAACGTAAATGTCTTTGCAGTAAATACTAATTTTGAGAGTATACACTTTACATTTATACTTGAAAATAGAATAAAATTGTAGGTTCCCACGACTAACTTCCTGTTCCAGCCCAGCTCAAACCCCACCACTGGGAGCTGAGCCTGCGCACCCACCGCGGGTAAGTCCCTGCGCCCCTCTGCCCCGCCTCTGCATTCCCGCGACTAACTTCCTGTTCCAGCCCAGCCCAA
>PVJA010029060.1:0-27037 GCA_004027025.1 Myocastor coypus | reverse complement strand
CTTTCTTAAAGAAACACACAACGTACAATGTTCTCTTCCTGTGTGGAATTGATCTGTAAAACTAATGTCTATGGATGTATAAAAGGGTTCATTCTTCACCACGTTCTCACACACAGCTCTGCTTCACAGGTTAGAGCACAGGTCAAGTTAAGGAAGCATGGCGATGGGCTTAGGCCGATGGAAGCAGGAGAACAACGCAATGATGAAATCATGCTCTGAAGATGCAACCACAGCGCCGTTAGCGGGCAATATGGGAGGGGGAGCTGGCGGTCTCCAGAATGCTGGTGTGCGCGCGCGCGTGTGTCTGTGTCTGTGTGTATTTTAAAGTTTTGCTTACTTGGGGACCACCAACTCAGGGCATCCCTCCTGTGACATTCTCAGACAGGAGCTTTCTTTCCCTCAATAAATATGTCATGTTAATTAAAAAGAAATAAAATAAAATAAAATTCTGTTTAGTATGTGTTTGAGGCGCATGCCATTTTCCACCATCTTGGGGACATGGGGACAGGTTTGTACCATAGATTGTTTTCTGCTACCTTTTCCCCCTTCTCTTCCCTCCATCCTTGCCTCCAGCCCTAGCTCTGCTCTCCTGAGCTCCACGCTTGCGGATACTACTGGTCAAACTCACACGGCATCACGTAAAGCTTGCATCTCTTGAGGTTATTAGGATCATGCACCTCGAATAACTCTATTGTTCTCAATACCCTTCCCTTTCTCCTCACCCCTTGACCTTCTTCCTGTGCATCCTTTCCCTGTCAGGAGAGATCCCTCCTCTAATCCCTCTTCTATCCACTCTTCTTCATTCTTTTTGTTCTTGTTCACTTGAAAAATGGAATGCCGAATGAAATGTGACAGACGCATAAGCTTGTATATCAGACGATATCTCTCATTTGACTGAATCAAAGGAGGCTCTGCATTGTTACTCATTATTTGATTCTCTTCCTTGCAATGCTAAGATTCTTGAGCCTCAGCTTCCTCAAATATGTAGCAATTAGAATGTACAATTCCCTATTACATTTGAAGGCAAGTTAGCAAATATTTTCCTACTGTTTTTGTGTTGTTACAAGTCAGTTCCAGAAAGTGATAAGAACATCAATGATTCCATCAAATTTCCATCTGAACCGTCATCCAGGGCACTGTGGGACCCTCATGCCTCCAAGCTAATGGGCTACAGAAGAACTTATGGTGGTCTGGGAAGTGACGGGTGTAGACCGTGAGGGCGAAACTGCACTATTGCTCCACGGTGGAGAGCAGCTTGAACATGTTTGAGGTTTGAAGTGCAGATCTCTTAGGGGATCTCTGAGTATTACTGTGTTTGTTTTTAAAGTAATTGGGAAACAACAGCCAGCAAATCTAGGCAGAATGAGAACCTGCCCTGCTCCGTCACAAATGAAGATATGGGTTATTCCACTGGTAAAAAATCCAAGATCTGTTGATACGTTTACTGAGAAGATACACGTCTTTGTGTGTTTCATATTGTTACACCATATGCCAAACCACTGCTTGACACACATATGTAGTTAGATATTAAGTCTACTTGAAGCCCAGTGATATAGTTGGTGTCACAGTGCCTGCTTGGCACTGAATTTGATGAGGCTCTGAGTTTGATTCTTAGTGCCAGATAGAAATTTACATAATAATTTCAGTAATGTTATAAGATTAGTAAGAATAACTCAATCGAAACAAGGCCTCTCGGTGTGATAAAAGAGATGTTTCCAGAAGGATGAGGGATATTTCTATAGGGAAGTTCTGCTCTGAGTCTGCCCTGTGGGTGTTTGCTGATATGGTTGCTATACAGTCCCCAGCACTGAGCACAGGAGACACACCTTCATTGTGAACGGGAACATCCAATGGGCTTGCAGTTGGACTACAATAAAAGCCCAACGGAGAGAACGCCTGATGCCGTGTATTGAAGGGCAAGTTCCAAGATACACCCACTCTCAAATCCTAACTGGAATTCTCCAGGGATCACTCAGACTTCTGGTAAAGATCCATCACTGACCTTTTGATATGTCTTTTTCTGTGACCTCTAGCTTCTTGTGCTGATTATGTCAGGTATGGCATCCTCTAACTCTCAGACACAGACTTTCAATGTGGACTCCTTTGCTTCTAAACCTAACCTCTCCTCTCCCTTGTACCTTTCCATAATGTATTACCAAACATAAGGTAACAAGGTAATATTTACCTGTCTGGAGATGTACAAATATTTGATAATTACATTAAATTACCATGCTTTTAAGGAAGTGGTGGGCACCTCTGTTGCTCCTTATCCATGCTGTTTATTTTTATTGTATGTGTGTGTTTGTATTCTTAATATAAATTCTATTGAGTTTGTTCTTCCTTAGAACACTAATAAAATATTATTTTAACTTAACTGATTCACAGTCTATAAAAATATTAATATGATCTTAATTCTATCTTTGTTTACTTTTGTTGCAATTTTGTAAGTAATTTAGACAGATTAATATTTATTCATTCTGTTATATGAAGGCAGATAAATATACTGTATGTTGCCTTATTTCAGTGCCCTTTTACTTGCCTTGAAACTGTTCATCTCCTTTTTGATTCAAATAATTATCATTAAACTTTTTTTTTTGGCAAGTAGATCATAATGTATGTGTGTATATATATATATTTTTTTTTCTTCTGTATTTAAGACAGAGTCTACAGGGTTCTCAGGGTCTCATTATCTAGATAGTAGAGACCTGTAGTGACTCAGACTCAGAGTGATGTTCTCTTTACAGCCTCCCATGTGCTGGGATTGCAGGTGTGCACCACCAGGCGAGCACCAGTCCAGGTTCCACTGTGCCCAAGGCACAGTAGGCTAGCATGGCAAGTACAGGGATTGAACCCCTGCACCTGTATCTGCCTAAGTGCATGCTTTAATCTGTGGAGCTATTTGGCTAGCTCTATAAATTAAAATAGTTATTAGTTCGTAATGTGGTATTTCTTGTTCTATAACACGTGCACTAAGGTCGATCTTCACTCTTGTGCTGTTAGTATGGAGACCTCATGCCTGAGAAAGCATGTGCTGCATAATGGGACACATTGCATTTTTTTGTGTAAACAAATAAGATATTTAGAGAATTTGGAATAGAGAAATGTGACAGAGGAGAGTACTTGTGCAGGCTTTTATGGGAGGTGCCACTTTTTCCGAAAAACTCCTGCCTCTGCCTCTGAAATCTTTAAGGCTATGTAGACGGAAGCAGTGGAGGAAGTCATGCGTAGTAGAGTTCCAGCACAAGCATGGCTTTATGGGGCCGGCGAGATAGCTCAGCAGTGTAAAGCGCCTGCTTAGGAAAGCTTAGGCAACTGCAGGGACCACGGCCCAATCCCCAGCAACACAAGCTGCACCCGCGCCACCCCCAGGGCAGGCTGATCTGGCCATAACAAGAAAAAAAAAAAAAGTATGGCTTTATGTTAGTCCTTAAAACTTCATCTCAGTAAAATCAGTGCTGATTTGCACTCTCTTGTGTCATGGTCCCTGGCTTCGCTGTATAGTTCCAGGTCTTCTGGAGCCCATATGCATACAAAAGTGGAGCTATTATGTTTTTAAGGCCTGTGAGTACAAGGATCTCGGGGAGCCATCCTGCACCTGCAGGTTTGCACCCTTTAAGTGGTGCCTGCTCTAGTGGAAATTTGAAAATCTAACAGTTGTCAGCTCTGCCTGTCCACACAAATTGATTCCTCTGCACTTAATGACTGTTCACCCGTGAGACCAGAGGCACCCCTGAAAAGCCATACCTGTGCTGTTGAGAGATTTTAGGTAAGAAAAGGGAAACTTGGTGCCAGAAAAAATGCAATGCTAACCTCAAATTGTCATTGGGCTGACTTAATCTAAGATATTATGGAATTTAACATTTACCAAAATTACCAAAACAAGACATTAAATTGTAGCTTTAGTGTATATTTTCATGATTAAAAGCTTAGCAGAAAACCTATATAGCATGTGCGCAAATATTAATAGTGAGTTTGTTTTTCATCCTCTGAAGGATTGATGTGAATATCTTGTTTTCTTAAATAAAATATGGAGCTGCTTTACCTATATTGAAGCAAAGTTGAAAAACATGTAAATATACTATTGATATTTTTATTATTATTATTACTATTATTATTAGTCTTTTTTGAGACAGGGTCTCGCTATGCAGCTCAGGCTGGCCTTGAGCTCATTTTTGTAGCCCAGGCTGGTTTCGAACTCGCACTGATCCTCCTGCCTCAGCCTCCCAAGTGCTGGAGTTACAGGCGTGCGACACCATGCCCGGCTTACTATTGATATTTTTAAATAGAATGAAATTTACTTACAATACAGAAAAATTAAAAATAAATATCAAATTTGATCCCATTCCCTAAGAACTGTGCATGCTTAGTGTCTCGTCCTCTGATAGGTAGAAGTCGTGCGGCCAAGGTTGTGCGGACGTTTGGTTGCGTGTGAGCATGGAGAGATTCGTGGATGTCAGTGAATGAACAGTGAGGGCTAAGAAGTCATGGCATGGTGGATCCACCTGGGCATAAGATTAGCTCCTTTGAATGGAGTGCATAGCAAATGTAGACCAATGGCAGGCTGACAGAAACTATGTGGCTAAATGAATGTAGGAATCAATAATAAAGGGACATTTAGATGCAGTTTACAAGGAGGCACTGTGACTTTTGTATTTCAAGAACAATGCTCATACAGAGATAGGAGCTAGGCTCCTGCATCGAGGGAGTCTAATGATCTCCAAAACACTATCACAAGCAAGGAGTTAAAGGGAGCCTGAGCACAGAAACCATGTTAAAACACACAGAGTTTAAGACTACTGGAATGCCTTACATTTTAGGGATCCTGCAAGCTGGCTGGTTAACGAATATTCCATCAATGTATTATCTAATGTGCTCTCTACACTTTCTGTACTTTTGCGTGTTTTACACTGAGGAAGACATGTATTCTATTTTCATTTTCTGTTTCTATCTAAACATGAGGCATAATGCATTTTTATTAATTTTTTTTGTCCATCTCAGCCTGCCATCAGGCACGGCTGGTGCCATGGATTCAAACACAGTCCCCTGTGCCTGCCTAAGCTTTCCAGAGCAGGCACGTTAGACCATTCACCTATCTGATAAATCTCCAGTAGCATATTCTCTAATATTTGCCAATTTAACTTTGTTAAAGTTAAAGCATTGCTTATAAAAATAGTAATACCCTTGCAAAACCTTTAGTTTTAAGATTGAACTCAACTTTTTTTTTTTACTATGTAACAAGCTGTGCTGCATCTTATAGAAGATTGTAAATACAAAATACCACATAGGATGAATAATAAAGAAGAATCATGTTATAAGTATCAGAAAAAATCTTTTCAAATATTCCATGCCTGAAAATTAATAAGATAAAAGACAAAACAAAAGTTCCACTCCTAACTGGAATGAAAAACAATGTGACGCACTAAGTGGAACAAATTAGAGCCCTTTTATAGCCAACAGCATTTCCTTATTTTCTCCATATGTTAAGCAGAGACTCAAATGTTAGCGTAACGTCAGCTGCTCACTCACTGACTGGACAGCAGTCCATTGCAAGCTCTTAGTTTAATCTCAGCCTATCAACGCAAGGCAGTAAAACCCTGCAAATCTGCACTGAAACATTCCGAGTCTATTCTTAGTGATTTTCTTTCTTTTTCTTATCTGTCCATGCATTCTGATAAAGACAAATGCAACATACCAGGCTTTTATATATTTTATTTTATTTATTTTTTTGTCTTTTTGAGACAGGGTCTCGCTGTGCAGTTGAGGCTGGCCTTGAGCTCACTTTTGTAGCCCAGGCTGGTCTCGAACTTGCACCAATCCTCCTGCCTCAGCCTCCCGAGTGCTGGGATTATAGGCGTGAGCCACCACGCCTGGCCAGGCTTTTATATATTTTAAAAGAAAAAAAAATTAAATGCCAAGACCACGCTATAAATTTCCAAATGAGCTTATGAGAGTGACAATAGCAAGGGGACCACTTACTGTGGTATTCAAAGAAGTGGCATGCTGCAAGCTCTAGAGGTGCAAAGTTGGTGAAATAACATGGGCATAAAGTTTCCTTTGGATGAGCAGATAGGAATTGGTAGCGTACCTTTGCTACTTACTGTGCATATAAACGTTACTTATTTATCTATTTTTCCTTTTCCCTTACTTCTTCGCTGCTTTTCCTCATTCCAATTTTTCTTTCCTTTTGAACATTTTCTTCCCATTTCACAAATACTAAAATGAAAACAGTGACATCATTGGAAGGCAAAGAGAAGAGGAACAAATGTTAGCATGAACTATACCCTTCGTCCGACTGCGACATTGAAGGAGGATCTTCATGGGAAGCGCAGCGCTGAGCAGCAGCCGCGTAGACTTGGAGCGCGTCCCCGCGAGCGTGTCTTGGCAGTCCAGTCAGTCACTAGACCTGCGGAGTGCGCGCGATTGAGAGTTCCTTTATTTCTGCTGATTTCCTACACGAGCTGCAGTGACTTCAGAGTTTATGGCAGATGTCAATGCTAGTTCCTAGGGCAGGTTTTCTCTTAGGTTGCTAAAGGAGGAGTGAGTGTAGGGTAGCATTAATTTGTCTGCGCTCTGCTCAGCGTTGTTAACATTTCTGATATTCATTGTGCATGGAAGAGGTTGACAACCAGGAGAACTGATTTATATTCATGACTGGAAACATAATGGCAGCTGAACTATACCAATTGCTTGAGAAACCCCAGTAAAGAAAATGATAGTTTACTCTCTCTCTGTCGCTGTCTCTCTGTCTCTCTGTCTGTCTCTCTCTCTCTCTCCCTTCCCTCCCCCCTTCCTCATTTTTTTTCTTAACATTTGTTGATAATATATTTGGTGCAGTTCTCTCTGGTTTAGTTTGCCTGAGTTTGGCCTTGCACAGTATGAGGTACCAGGGTTTGAGCCTGAGTCCTTGTGCTTACCTGGGGAGGCACTTAGACTGCTAAGCCAAATCTGAGACCCTCTTTCCTTTTTCTCAAGGTCAGTGATCGTTCACGTTAGCTTTTGGTGCAGCATACCTGGGTAATAATCTGTTTCTCAGTCTCTCTAAGATCCCTCCCACTTCATCTAGAAGCTCAGATTCCCTTCTCCTAAACTGGCTGTGGTGAACACTGATATACATTTGTGGTTACTTTCACCAAGTTGTTCTCTTTCTGGGTTCCTTATTTCTTTGATGTTCTTTTAATAATATCCTTCATTTATTGCTAACATATCCTCCTGAATATGACATAAATAAGAAAATATTTTATAATTGCAAGTATGGGTCATTCTTCATGGTAGAAGAAGTGGGCTGGGATCAAGAGCATGAATGCCTGACTGTTGTATTCATAAATTTGTTCAGGGTTTATAAACCAAGAATTGGAATTAGACGTGGTTCAGCTGGCCAGACCTCCACTGGTGAAGTGTGCTTTCCACCATGCTGCCTGTTATGGAAGGCCAAGGGAGAGGTACGGACAACACTCAGCAGTTTGCTGATTTATTCAACACTCCTGTGTGGTTAATGTAAAATTTTTTTTGCTAACAAGAGACTTGTGACTTATGTGTGTTAGAAGAACTATGTGATTGTTTTTGTAGAAAGCAACTGATAGGCAACAGTAGTGTTTCTGAGATACTCAGAGGTGCTGTCTTCCTCCTTCTAGATGGCAGATATACATCTAGACTGCTTTGTCAGATTCATTGAGATGAAATAGCTGCTCAAATTGAAAGGGACAGCGTAATGCTTTCATAGCATTCTGATGTCCTTGGTGACATTCATAGAATTATAGCCTAGCAGGTGCCACAAGTCTTTCATATACATAGCAAACTATTAGTCTGTTTGACACTAGATGAGACTGTGAAAATCTTTCAGATGGCAAATATACAGAGAAATGTTTTCAGAGGTAAAATTATCCAGAGGAGAATTTCTGAGAAAGCACTTCCAATTTATCTACCTGTAGAGCAATGTTCTATGTATCTTTTTGGCTACGTTTTGCTAGAATAACACTCATAAGTTTGATCTATGAAATCATGTGTTTTGAAACAGTAAATCTCTTAAATGACTGAGCCTCATTCTTTTATCTTCACAATAAAATGTTTGCATTCTAGAGTAAAAATTTACTTACGTTTCTACCAGATTTTTGTGTCTTTTCATAAATAACTTCAGTATTTGTGTAGCTTTGTTGTGGAAATTTCCAATTACACATCAAAACTCTTTGGAAACTTGTCTCCTCATGATCACATTTCTCCATCAGAAATTGTATGAAATGCTTCCAAGGAAAGCACAATCTGTTTTTAATTTGTGGACATAAGGGCCAGCTAATTAACTCAGCAGGTTACAGAGCCTGCACACAGGCACAAGGGCCGGTGGGTTCCGTCCCTGGCCCTGCCATACTGGTCCTGCCCCTGGGGTCTGCTGAGGGTGCAGTTGGGACTGGGAGTGGCATCTCGAGCCCGTAATCCCAGTCCTTGGGAGGCTGTAAACAGGAGGATCGCTGCAGGATAAGAAGAATTTACAGACATACATTACTAGTAAAATGGGATCTGTGCTTTCCAAGTTAGTAAAATAACAAAATGGTGTAACCAACTGTGGTTAAGTCAAAGGCTTTGATGTTATAGACAGCCACAAAGGGTATGAAGTCAAATATCTGCAGCCTTCATTACCCAACACCCTAACACAGATGCTCCTCACGAGAGAAGGGCACAGGGGTTGAACACGTTTTGCGTCCTGCGCACTGGTGCCAACCCTGCGGCTCAGATGCAGCCTGAGAACACGCAGGTGCACGTATGAGGGGAGCAGTGGGAGGACCGCAGCCTCACTCTGCCTCTCCTCCAACTACTGACAGGACTGGACCCGATCAAGTGACCCTGGGACGCCTTGTGATTCATGACAACAGCCTGATAATTCTAAAGACTCAGTCTATTTTCCAGGGTGAATCTGAAGCCTAAGTGTAGAAAAAAAAATTAAAGTCCCAGAAAGGGTCACAAAAATGCAGTTGATGGTGCTGAGTAAGCAGTTCCCCACCATGACACTGTCGCGCTGATAGTATTCCCTTCACAGTACAATGAAGATGCAATTGTGTGCTTAGATTTTATCGAAAAGGAAAATAAAGAAAACGTATACACTGGGGTACTCTAGGCATGTCAGTTTCCAAAATCCAAATATCAGATTGTGCAACATAAAATTACCGTGTCTCAGAGAATACCACTGCTTACTATTCATAAGAAAAATCATAGGAACGGTAATGCTTGCGACCGTGACTTAAAGATCCCTGACATAACTTTCACATGATTCATAGGGAAGTCAGGAACTGGTACAGTGCAGCTCACCTAGAAGCGCTGATGCTGGAGGAAGTTCTGGACACCAGCAGTTGAAACAGGAAGCTGCTGGTCACTGCGGTGCTGGCTGGCACTGACAAGGGGCTGGCAAGACCAGTGATGGCCCAGACCCCTCAGACTCTCCAGTAGGTGAAAAATCAGAGTCTGGGCTTTTCACCTGTGAGGGCAGTACTTCACCAAGTGATGAGGGGGCCTGGATACCGGGCAGCTTCTGTGCAATGCTCCTCTCCAGTTATGACTTTATGTTTAAATGTGCACAGCGCAAGGAAGCGGTTCTCTCCCATCTCAGCTGTAAAAGCACAACTTCATGCACCCTCGGGCACGAGGAGAGACCAGGTTTTGTCCGCAGGATGGCTCTTGATAACCATGACAAACAGAGCATCTGTGAGCGTGTTGTGCTTTGCCTTAAGCAGGGTCAGTCCTGCTGTTGCTGTTCACGTCCAGCCTGCTCCTGTGCAAGGATGTGGCCTCTGAAGAAGACTGTGACCGGGAGTGCATCCAGGAGTATGGAAAGCTGTCTATACCTATGATCACTGAGGCTCAGTTCATGTTATACCTGGGCAAGTCAATAATGGAGCAATTCGTAAGTACATCTCTGTTTACCCTGTCTAAAAGAGAAATTGCAAAAGAGCTGAGTTTCTCAAATTAAAATTTGAAGTCCGCATCATCAAAAATTCCCATAATATATGTTTACAAGTGAAGGAAAATAATAGAAGCTAGAAGAAGAAATATAAAAAATTTTCATGGAATCTTAGTTTGTTAAAGAAAATGATGATTTAATTCTTTTTGAAATTCAAAGTGTTAAACAGATTTGATTTAATTTTCACAAAATACAGAATGAATATAACCCCTGCATTCAGGGCACAGGAGGAGCACTGGTTTCCCGCTCTTGCAGGAGAGGCCAGGGCTCAGCCTTCTTCACAGAATGCGCTGCAGACATCCAAGAAATGTGGGTGGCTTTGCAGTGAGGTAGGTGGAGCATTGGAATTGCCCTAAACTCATTTCGTGCCAGAAGGAAAAGCCCAAGCCTGGAGCTTTTGGAAACCTCCACATGCTGGGAAATGCTATTTTAAGATTTCCCATTACGTGCCTGCAAGCAGAACGGAAGGGCAATGCTATTGGTGGAGAGAATTCGCTGCTTTTTCTTCACAAAATTGCATGGAAAATTTGCTGCTCTGTATTTAAGGTCAGCGACGTGGTAGTGAACAGACTAGGGCTGGGGCTCACAAAAGCCTCCAAACAGGACATGTCTGGTGTTTTCACAGTGCACAGCGTGGCGGGGTTAAATCCTTCTCCTGCTGCTGTGGCTTCCTGCTTCCCACACCTGCCTCCCTGTGCGTCACTGGAACGTGGCTGCGGGACGCAGTGTTCCTGCTCACACAGGGGTGGGTCCTGCGCTGAACTCACGTCAGTAGTTTTCCTTACGTTTCTTGGTGGCCTCTTCCCTCTCTCTGTGTCCAGATACCTTCCCCCATTTTCATTATTTTAAACAAAATTCAAAGGAGCTATAGAAATTAGAAATGATATAGCTTCCCCAAACAAGAAAAATATGAATTTGACAGGTTCCATTATACTGTATAGTGTAGTCTTCAACTTATTTGTTGGTTTTGTCAGATGCATGTGTTCAAGTCCGTTTTATATTTTGTCGCTTTTATTTTCTCTCCTCTTGCCACCAGCAGGGCTCACCTTTACTGAGCTAAATTTGTCCACGTCTGCAACGCGCATTCAGCGCTGTTATGCGTCTTTCCCCTCCTCCGTGCCATGCTCATCGCCTGTTGGCCCCTTATCTCTTACGAAAGGTCTATCGTTTTCTTCTTCTCACCAATCTTTTCTCTTTCTATGTAAGACAACTCCAATATGGTGTTTCAGCCTGTGTTTCCCAATTATTTCAATTAATATTATCTTTATAAGGTGTGTTCCTTTTCACCGCAGCATATCAAAGAATAAACTTACGCTAGTGTTGAGGTGCACTTCATTGTGTGAGATATTCCGTTTTCTTCTTTAATCCACCCCAATCCTGCGGCACGAGTTAGCTGCTGTGAGTTAACTGTGCCGTCTGGTCACTGACACGCCTGTATGACGTCAGCATGCTGTTTCACCTCTCGCTGTTGTTTTGGTGAACCAGGGATCAACCTCAGGACCTTGCACTTAGCAGGCAGGCACTTCTGCCCCTGAGCTATCTCTCCAGCCTGTTTCGTCTCTGTTGGGAAGATCAGTAGGTAGATACTGGCTGCGTGGAGTGCAGTTCTCAGAGCTAGCTGTTTGCAGAGCATCCATACTGTTTGCCCTACTAGTTATACTCTTTTAAATCCATACCAAGCATGTTGAAGTCTTCCTTTTCCATCACAGCTCTCTTTAAACTTCCCAAACTTTCCAGTTAGCACTTTCAAGTTCCTCCACTTTTGCTCAGTACTAGCCTCAGAGTTTCTTTGCACACTTAATCTCCACCTACTGCTTCTAGTTTCCTAAAGGGCTTTTCACTGTTTTCTGACTAAATCTGTCATGGTAAAATTTTATTTTGATCCTATGGTGAAAATCACAAGATACAGATGTGCAGATTGCAATTCTATTAAAAAGACATCTTAGTATCTATTATTTTGTTAAATAATAAACGATAAAATTAATTTGGAAGTACAGGAAATAATATATTAAGTTAGTAAATGTAGATGCAAATACAGCATGTAATTGGATATAAACAGCAGAGAAAATGACATTTAACATGGACAGTTTTCAGAACAAGGGAAGCAGGAACAGATGAAAAACAATGAACTTTCAGGAGTAATAGAAAAAGAGGTAGGCCGTGCATGGTGGCTCATGCCTCTAATCCCAGCCCTCGGGAGACTGAGGCAGGAGGATCAGTTTGAGTTTGAGACAGCCCGGGCCAGGCTGAACTGCATAGTGAGACCCTGTCTCAAAAAGACAGGAAAAAAAGAGGTATAAGTGGTTCTTATTTTTTTTAAGGTATTTTGTACAGGGTCTTCTTACTCATTGGGGACTTGCAGAGTGATCCTCCTGTTTCAGCCTCTTTAGTGCTGGCATTTCATGCTTGTTTCAGGAAGCCTGGTTTCATTGGCTAGTGTTGTGTGCACAGGGCAGGATTGACACAGCATGTAGTACTAAGGCTGGCACAGTATGTGATACCAGGGATCAAACTCAGATACTTGCACTTACCAGGCATGTTGCTGAGCTATTTCTCCAGCCCCAATTTTTACTTTTTAAAAGTAAATAAGCTTTATTTACATGATCCTGAAAAGTGACCCTGACAACACTCACATTTCTCCCTCCAGTAGAGTTTCTACTTACTATTTACAATTTGTGTAGCATCTGAGAAGTATAAGTACAAAATCTAAGGACCTAACGGGGTCTTGTCACTTTGGATGCATTTTATGTCATAACTTTGATAAATGTTTTTACCAAATATTGAAGAATAAATGTGATTAATAGTCAGTAAAATGTTGTAACTTATTGAATTAAAATCCACTAAATTTCACCTCAAAATATATTGAATGTATGTTTGACAAAAGAGAAAATAAATCACCTTAAAGATAATCAAAGTAAGTAGACATTTGAAAGAGGAAGAACAAGTATGAAAAAAGTTACATTAATTGCACACAGAGGCCAGTGATATAGCTCAGTGACACGAACTTCTGCCTGGAAGGCACAAGGTCCTGAGCTCAATCTCTAGTACTGAAAAACAAAAAAGCAAATAAAAAAATTTGCTCCCATGAATGAAGTTAAGTAATTCGAAATATCTTTCAAACGATTTTAAATTCTTTCTCAAGGAAACCTGAAGAAAGAAGAAAATACTCTTTCCACTTCTCCACTGCTGAAAGGAATCATTTGAAAAGCAGCTGACAGTGTACCTGTTGCCCCATGTCAGATATTTCACTGTCCCTGACTACATGAAGTGTCCTCAGTGACCTGGTTCTAGAGTGGAGGAGTGCACATGGACCATGTTCCGGGGAGCACGTGCCCCGTATCACTCTGCCTCACCTTCCAGATGAAGATCGAAGTTTTCACAATAGCTGTGCATCTTCTCATTCCTAAATTTCCTGTGTCTGGTCATCAGGGAAGTTCAGTGCCATGATTACATCTTTCCCATGGTCTCGATCTCATGGCTCGTCTTGTAAACAAAGAGCAGTTTTGATAAACATTCAAACTCTGTTGATTTCCTAAGAGTGAGACATCCATATGGTGTGACAGTTTTTAAGGAGTTCTCATTTTAAAGAATTTGACATCAATGGCATTTACTAGTATACTCACAACAGATTCAGTTTTTAAGAAATTATATTTTCTTCATTCTTTGTAGGAGAAAAAGTTTTTGAATGGATCGTCCTACTTAAGCGAACCTTTCCATATTTGCCACACAGCTGAAATCACTCTTCCGGACGAGACAAGCAAGAAGTGGGAGGTGAAGGTGAGTCGGGCTCCCAGCTCTGCCAGGACGGCGGAGGCAGAGCGCTGACCCTGCTGCCCTAGGCTGTCAGTGGCTCTCTCAGCAGCTTAACAGCAGTCACAGCTTGGAGAAAGACAGATAAAGAGGAAGGACGGAAAGGAAAATTCAATAATGTAGTTGAGAAGGCGTACACAAAATCAGAAGCATGGGGGCTAGATCCATAATTTGTTCATGCTGATAATAATCACAATCATAATCATAATCATAATCATAATCACAATCCCCAACCTCTGTTACCTGGGATTGAATATCATGTACTTTAGGGGAAGCATAATGAATGACGCCTTCGTGTTGATATGTGAGAAACACGGGTGAAGACTTTTCCTTACAGGTTACTGGGGACTCCTGAAGGGCAGCAGTGTCACCTCAGTGAGCACTCGCCCATTTGTAGCATCACTTGGTGGTGCAATGCTCACTCTTTTTCTGAGTCTGCTTCTCTAATGGTACCCCAAAATCACATATTTGAATAGATGTAAAATAAAGCAAAACAAGAAAAAAAATAAATTTCAGAGAGAAAAGAAACAGAATTTGTTGTTTGCATCTCCTAAAAATATTTATTTTAAAATACTAGAGTTGTATCATTTTCTGCTGTAAACCAACAAGTGTCCCTAGAATAAATTAGTCTTTTCTCATAACTATATTATTCACAGAGAAGTTTTTGATGCATATGAAAATAACAGTTGTTTTTGATTAACCATTCTGAGCAAAAAGAATGCATAAATAATGTTCTCCAACTTTGGCATGCAGCATGAACAGCGTCTCAAATATGCAATCAGCTTACTGAACTCCTGGAGGGAACCCTTGCAATTCCTTGTGAAGCAATCACATCTCCTGGGAGAACTTGGTGCTTATGTGAAATACGATGTCAGTCGAATTGCAGAACATAACCAAAATCTTGAAGACCACTTGAAGTATTTTGCCGTAGAGGTGAGCTCCTTGAGGTGCTTTTGCTGTTTGATGAAAGAGGTCTTTGCTATGGTGGGAAATGTTTGGAAATCTCTCTTTATAAAACAGCACATCGATAAGCTACCATAAATTTGTAGTACAATTATCTTAGCTATCGTTTCTGTGTGTGTTTTGCATGCCTAAATCTTTTAATCTGAGTAATCACTTTGAATGTAATATATAACATAACTTTTTAATTTTCCATCATAATGTGTTAAAATTTGGTATTACTTTTATAGTTTTTTCCCTTTAAAGTAAAAAAAATTTTTTTTACCACAACTGAAAAAATATTAAATCCAGGGGCCAGGGTGATAGCTCAGGGGCACAAGTGCCTGACTGACAAGTGCAACACCCTGAGTTCAATCCCTGGCTCCGAAGGGGGAAAATTATCTATCTATCTATCTATCTATCTATCTATCTATCTATCTATCTATCTATCTAAATTCATCAACCTTTCAGCCCCATGTTCCATCACCTAGCCTGCTGTTAAACAAAGTAGGAACCTTAGAGATCCCAGGGGAGACCGCGAGATCAGAGCAACTTAGTAGTTCTTTGTTTGAAAGGTGGTTCCTTCTGCCATTGACTACTAAGCTACTTGGCATGTGACTCCTCCCATGATGGGTTCTTCAATATTTTCTAGCGAAGGGAAGTCAGGAGAGAGCCCGTATAACAAATGTTTCCTTCAGTTACCCCAGGACAGAATTATCAGGATTCTAGACTGATTCTTTCCCTTTTGTTCTTGTGCCAGAGGAATGAACAGGAAGTGGGTAGAGAGAAAACCCACATTAGCCTGAACCGTGTCCCCACCTCAGGTACCACACAGAAGATCCTGAGGAAGACAGAGCCTCAGCTGTGTCCCACAAACTTTAGTTCATAATTATTATTGAAAGATGAGGGACGCTTCTCTCCTAGAATGGTCTACATTTTATAATTTATAGAGTTTGAACATCAGTGTCTCTTTCCTGCATGTTTGGAAACAAAAATTGATTTCATTTTATGTAATCTTCCCAAATAATTCCTCATACCTTGGTTGAATTAGTATTTCAATATTTATGTCTACTGATATATGAAAATTCTGATGTTGAAATATTCCACGGTATTTCAGAGTTGCCTAGAAATCACAGTACATGGTCTACAATGTGAGTTCAAGCCCAATCTGAATTGCTCAGTGAGAATTTGTCTCAAAATCACCAAAAAAGGGAGAGACAGATAATACATAAATATGAAAAGAAGCATGAATTTCATATACTGTTTTCCTAAGAACATGTTGGCTGTTCTAATTTCATGAGAAAAAACAAGCAAAATTTACTAATAGTGTTAATGATCCCTTCTTTTTTTTGTAGTTTGATTATGAAATCACAACGGATGTGGAATATGCGCCCTTTTTAGGATATCAGATCCTGAGAACAACTGGAGAATTTGATCATCACTTACTGTATCAGAACATTTTCCGTTGCTTTTTCTATGATATTCGTAAAATTGTTGAGTATTTCAAGGAGTTGTTGATCCATGCTCTTAATTATGATAAATGCTGAGATTACCTCATTCCTTATGTTTTATAAATGGCTCTCAACAATGGATCATGTGGATCGTTCCTTTCAATCATTAGCTTTTTAATAATATCTTGGGTGCAATTCCACATGTATTTGCTCATTTAAATAAAAGTTGACACTTCAACATTGGCAAATTATTTGAAGTTGTTTTGACCTTCTTTCTTTTTCCATTTAGTTTCAAAACAAAGGAAAATCTAATAGCACCACTGGGAAACTCCTTTCAAATTGGTCAAAAGCAAATGAGAGATAACAAATGCTTTTAGAATCATAGTGAATTAATCTGAGTCAGGTTATGAACAACAAAGTGTTACATAAGGATAACTTCTTTTAACAATAGAATAAAACATGATGAATTACAAGAGTACTATATGAAAGCCAGCCGTGTTATATGACCTGAAGCTCATAGTGTATTGAAAAGCAATACAAGATCTATTTCATGAAAAGAGAAAGAAAGAAAAAGACTGGCTAGAAATACTAGGAGACTTACTGGGAATTGCCAGGACACAGTATACATCGCCTTCATATACTGTCTGTCACATCTACTACGTTGCCCTCTGTATCCTCTGTGTCACCCTGCAAACCTTCCATGTTCTCCACACCCTTTAGGTCTAATCGCTCCAGTCCAGTTCAGTTGCAGCTCCGTCTCCTGTTCTACCAAATGCTATTTCCCCTTCCTCTGTGGCATCTCAATGGGCCTAACAGACTCATCAGGTGGTCAGTTACTCTAACTGCTGGTCTCCCCTTTTTGCTGACATTTTTCCTGTTCCTAGTGGGAAGCAAAAGGCAGATAAAGGAAACATAGGAGAGGTCCGATATTGGTGACCTCTGCACAGCTTTCCTAGGCTTCTGCATGCTGCCAGGCTCCACTTGACCCTGGCTCAGTGCCAGCTGTGTGGCTTATCAGTCACTCTGCAGATTGCCAAGGATGACACCTCAGGGGCACTTTTCATTATGTTCCTGCTCAGAGCAATGGCTTGGCTTCATGCTGCTGCCCACCCGGTGGCTCTCTAGTCTCCAGTGTTCTTTCCACCTTCAGCTGGCACTCAACCATCTGACCTTTTTCTCTAATTTTTTTGGTCTATAAATTTAAGTTCTTAACTCTCCTGAAGCGAAGCTTAGTGATATTACTACCCTAAAACATAGGCACTTCAGCGTAACACCACTGTCTTTCTGAATATCAAATTCCCTAGACTTAGCATGGAACATGTCTTTTCCATCAATCATTGGTTTTCTAATAAATCCTTATAGATTGGGATAAAAGAAAATAATTACACATTTTTACACAATGCATTGAGTCCTGGACCCATGTAGTATATTGTGCTGTGCCAGAAATTTCATCTGGATCTTGGTTGTTTTGGAGATACTGCCTGGCTGGAGTAAAAATAATTTCAATGCAATCTACTATGGGGAAGGTGGCACAGGTATGGGTAAGAACTTTTGGAAAAAAAATATATATATATGAAATCAAGAACAAATATTGTAAAAATCAACTGAACTTTTTCACCTGAAAATAAGAGAATCTAAATTGCAGGAAATTTCCTCTTCTGAGTTTTCCTATACATTGTAAACTGCTAATAGGAAATAAACACCATGATTGTAATAATTCTTTCAATAGTTTAATTTTTTTCCCTTTTACATTTTTAAAATTTTATTAATTTCAACAAGGAAGAAATAGCAATGAGACAGTTTCAGAACTCTTTGGTACGACAGCCACAATAATCAATACAATGTTTATTGTTATCTTCATAGTAGTTGTTCAGAGTACAAGATGCAAACAAGTTTTCTATAGACTATTGGTACAAGTATTTCATCTAATTGAACTAAGAGAAAGTAGCTGTATGTTGTTATGGTTTGTGTCTAGTTGTCTAGACATCAAAGCCTCATGCAATCATGGGGTGGGGATTTCTAGAGTTTGAGACTTGACTCATGAGCCACTGCGATTATGTTTTAGTATTGATGGGATAATGGGTCTGAGTACTGATGGGATTATGTGTGTGGCCTGGGGATGGGATTATGGGTGCTTTCTTAGGTGGATAGGCTGAGGCAGAGAGCCTGAATGTAACATAGAGACAGATAGACAGACTCTTTCTGTTGCCCTGGTTGTTTGGTTGTCTCTGTCGCCACTTAGTTGCTGTCCCACTACCATGAATTGGATGCTTTCTGCCCGGTTCCGCTCAGCCTTGGAGCCAGCTGAGTATGGACTGAAACCTCCAGTAACTATGAGCTGAATAAACCATTCCTTCCTTCATTTTGAGTGTTGGATATTTGTCCCAGCAATGAGAAAAAAGTACTTAAGATATATGCATAATTCAATATTCCATAATAGGAGTGGGTTATCACTTGCAGTGTCAGAAGTTGTTGACTTGAGCCTTGTACAATTCATCAGACTAATATGGCTTTCCTTTTTATGCCTTGTGGGTAAGCTTTTCTGCTTGATGGTTAAGGGCAAGTTAAAGCAAGACATATGTAACAAAACCTGTAACTTTAGTATCTGTCAAGGTCAGTCAAATCCCCTCAGGATTTATCTTGAAACCATGTATAGCATTTTATAGAATCTTTGTCAGTGTCAGCCATCTAAATGAGTGACAGACATTGCTTGCCTGGTTTGCTCGCTGTGAAAGCCTGAGAGAAAGTTTCCTCCTTAGATGACTATCCTTACATACACCATAAACTGTCAATCACTTTCCTCTATGGCCCCATAATCTCCTTGAATAGAAAGTTTGTGACGCCACTGAGTTATAGGATGTTATAGTACAGGTTCTCTTGTGTCCTGAGTCTTCATTGACCTTGAAGGGCTAGGGCTAAAATACTGGCTATCATTGTAGCCCTTCTTTTTCTCTAATTTTTTTGTCTTCCTACTTAAGTTGTTAACCCTCCAGAAGAGAAGCTTATTAATACTATTACTCCATAACATAGATACTTGAGCTTAACATTACCATCGTTCTGAATATCAAACACCTTAGATTTAACATGGATCTAGTATTTTCCATCAATCATCAATACTCTAATAAATCCCTATAGAATGTGACAAATACAAAACAAAACAGAACAAAAATCAGTCACACATTTTTGCATATACATTTAGAAATCTTACCATATACAAAATCATAGCAGGTTAATCCTACAGCATTTTTCCTTTTCTCTTATTTTATTTTATTATTCACTCTTAAAAAACTTAATTTTACTGTATTTTGCAGAGCAAAATAAAAGCAAAAATAAACAGAAAAAAAAGGACACAAGCTGGTTAACAACAACACATGTGTTACAGATTTTCAGAACAGAAATAGTTAATTAACAGTGGTTTTTATGTTGTCTATTTTTGTCATCCGATCTGTTGCTCAGCTTAACAGATAGAGTTACAAAACACCAACTGTGACTGAGAAGGTATTAGAGTGTTTCACATTTAGAAGACCAATGAGAGCTATTCTGCAATGGGCTTTGTGTTACATATTGCTGACCTTGATATGGCTGCTTAGATCGCAGATAGCAGCATACAGAGTTAGTAAATGTAGAAATTCTAAACTAAGCACTGTTTAAAAAAAAAACTGATGAAAATTACGAGTGCAGGCATATCAGCTATCATATGCATGTTCACTTGCATCTTCTTCTGTCCTTTCTTTTTGCTGTCATTTCTCCTTTTTCTCATGTTCATTGTTTAACCCTTAAGTTCATTTTCTTTCGGTTCTACTATATTACACCTTTCAGGTTTTACTTAATTATTCAGATTCTTACACTAGGGTGACTGAACAATATTTAAACATACGAGTCTGATTTATTCCACTTATGGATATAGCCTACAAATGTATTCTCTTAGGTATAAAAGCTTCAAGTTTGTCTCTTTTTGTCGGTGAGTAATGCTCCACTGGACAAACATACCGCATCTTTTCCATTCAATCTTAAGCGATGGGCAAGCTGGTTGTTTCCAAGATTTGGCTATGAAAAATTGTGCTTCTTTAAACTGGGTGTGCATATATCACGATGGTATGATGATTTCATTTCTTTTGGGGGAAATACCTAGAAGAGGAATAGTTGGTTTAAATGGAATTTCCAGTCCTAGATTTCTGGAGAGTCTACAAAGTGATTTCCATAATGGCTGCTCCAGTCTACATTCCCAGTAACACTGGAGGAGGGTTCATTTTTCTCATCTCTCTAACGTTTGTTATTAGTTGATTTTTTTATGATCGCTATTCTTTCTGCAGTGAGATGGTAACTCAATATTGTTTTAATTTGCATTGTTCAAGTGACTCGTGCTGTGGGCCATTATTTCATGTACTTATTAGCCACTTGTTACTACTTCTTCTCAGTAGTGTGTATTCACCTCCCATGACCACTTTTGGATGTAGTTATTAAATTTGGGGCTGATTTTTTATTTATATAATTTTTATAGGAATCTGTTTTCTGAGTGAATGTTGGTTATGATTCTTTTCTTCATTTTGTTTGTAGTCCTTTCACTCTGTTGATGATTACTTTTGACATATAGAAATTTCTCAATAATATGAGATCTCAGTTGTTGATTTCATAGAGTATTCCCCATGAAAGTATAATTTTGTTCATGAAATATTTTCCTACTGCTAAGTATTCAAGATTTGCCCCTAGTTTATGTTCCAGGAGATTTAGTGTTTCTGTTTCAATGTTCAGACCTTTAGTCGATTTTGACTTTAGTTCAGTTCATGGTGATAGACTCAGATTTAGTTTTGGTTTTCAGCATGTGGAGAGCGAAGTTTTCCAACACTGTTAACGAGGCTCTCTTTGTTCCTATGGATATGTTTCACACTTTGTCAAACATAAGATGGCTAAGTGTGCTTGCAGTAGCATTTGCATCTTCTAATCTGTTGTATTGATACTTGGGCCTGCTTCTTTGCCAATACAATACTCATTCTACGAGATCCTCAGTGCCATAGATTCTGCCTTGTGATCCAGTGGAAACATGCATGCTCATCTTCAAAGACACAGATACCAAGTAGAATGTGAAGAATGCCTGTGGTGGAGCACTCCTGCAATACCTACAGTGTGGAACAATTAACAGCCTGAGTTCAATCACAGCTTAAGCAACTTGTTGTTGTCTACATAAAGTAAAATACAAGTGGTGGGTAAGAAGCTCAGTGCAGCATCCAGGTGAGCTTTCGTAAGTGCTGGGAGAGTGTAGGAGAAGAAGAAACAGAAGGAGTAGAGGAACAGGAAGAGGAGAAAGAAGGCAGAGAATTAGGAGGGGAAAGATATTCAGGACAAGAAGAAGACCAGCAGCAGGAGAGGAGAATTGGAATGGCACTGCTGTGTTCTGTGCCGTTTTACTTCCACTGCTCCAGACCACCGACTTTGTAGTCACACTTGTATGTTATTCTGCCTCTTTCCTTAAGGATAAGCATAAAACAACACTTAAGTTTCATTGTAATTTTTTGTTTGAGCTTTGCTGTCAACTATAATTCATATAAACTCACTTTGCACACTGAGATTTTGACACTGTTATTTTTTATTTTATTTTACTTTTGGAATTTATGGCAGGGTCTAAAGGGTGTTCAGGATCTAAATATGTACATCAGACTCATAGTGATTCTCCTACTCACAGCGCCCACGTGCTGATATTAGAGGCCCGAACCATTACACCCAGCCTAAATTGCCATTTCAGCGTGCACTGGTGGTGGGGCCCACATGGGAGGTCTAGGGATCAAACCCCTGGCCCCTGCGTCTGCCTAATCAGTTTCTTTAATCCCCTGAGAGTTTGACTGGTTCCCCATCACAGTTATGTAAGAATCTCAGCACTTAATTGAGCATGACTATGAAGGAAATGTCTATTTTATTTCCATCTGTTGAATGTGAACATTTCATTTGGGCATGGCATTGAAAAACACAACCAGTCAGTGAACAATTATTTTCTCAACATATTTGAGGTTATTTGAGCACTAACATCTATCTATCTATCTATCTATCTATCTATCTATCTATCTATCTATCATCTATATCTATCTATCTCTGTTTATCTATCTATCTATCTATCTATCTATCTATCTATCTATCTATCTATCTACATATATATATTTCTCTAATTTTATGTTTTACTAAACAGCATCTCCAGTATTTCAATGTAAAATTTTCAAGTTTACAAGTTTAAATTGCATCAGACCCGAAACATGAGCGGGCTGCAAAGAATGTGGAGGCCTAAGGAAATAGGATAGTCAACAAATAGCAAAGGTTAGGCTAAGAGTTGTTCTGATGTTCAAAAATTAATTGTATGATCATTTGTCTGGGTTCAGAATTCTTATTCTGGATTAATATACTTAATCCTCCACAGGATTGCTACATAGGCTCCCTAACCTTGGGATGAAGGCTAGATATTTTGGTGAAGTTCAAATGAAACTGTTTGGTAAATAATAAGTGAAAACAATATTACATCACTCACAGGAGGTCAAGCATAGTTTCACAAGCAAAGATTTGAAAGAGAGGGGTGGTACATGTTAACTAAAGAATATTCAACTCTCTGAATGAGCCTAGCTATAAGATAGATGCATCTTAGAGAATTGTGGGAGTTTACTATGTACTTCTACAAACAGTGACTCAGCTGGGTAGAGAGCTCAGCGATGTAAACCTCTGCCTGATAAGCACAAGGTTCTGGATTTGATCCCTAGTTTAAGAAAAAAGTGTACTCCTTTAAATGCTGGAGAGGTAGCTTGGTGGTCTAAGTCACTGCCTGGCAAGCACAAGGACCCAGATCCATCCCGGTATTGAATTTTGTGTGGCCACCAGATAAGCTGGACGCAGCGACTGGCAAAAAGGTGCACACCTGTAATCCTAGAGCTGGCGAGGCTGAGACAGCAGGATCACTGTGGGCTGGAGCTACATCATGAGATTTTTTTTGGTCTTTTTGAGACAGGGTCTCGCTATGCAGTTCAGTCTGGCCTGGAGCTCACTTTTGTAGCCCAGGCTGGTCTCGAACTTGCACCAATCCTCCTGCCTCAGCCTCCCAAGTGCTGCGATTACAGGCGTGTGCCACCACGCCCAGCTACATCATGAGATCTTGAACCAACCAACAAACTAAATAAAACATTGGGAAAAAGTGATTTTAAAAAATGGTGACCACATGTGTTACTTTTGTGGCTACTGTGGCATCGTTTCCTATACTCTGGAGACAGAGTGACTATATGTGACTACTACTACTACCATGGAATGAGGAATAATTTGTCCTTCCTGAAATAAACACACACAGGGTACAAAGCTGTCTCTTCTCCATGAAATTCTTCTGCAAAGCCAATGTCTACGGACTTACAGAAGGGCTCATTCATCAGCATGTCATCACACAGCTATGCTTCAGATGTGAGAGGACAGCGCATGTTTAAGGAAGTGTGACATGTGCTTTAGGCTGTTGGAACTTACTGATCTTAATATTTCTCCATCATCCAGAAGTAGAAGCACCATACAATGATGAAATAATCTTTTGATAATGCAACTGCAGTGCTGTTATTGGTAATATGTGTGAAAGAGGCTGTTGATCTCCAGAAAAACTTTACAAAATGTATGTGGTACATGTTTGAGCTGCATGCCATTTGCAGACATCTTGTGGAATTTGTACATGTGCATAATAAAGCTTTATTCTTTTCCTAATCCTGATGCATGTTTAGACTCCCTCCTGCAAGCCTGTTCTCTTGACCTAATTTCCATATCCTGAGTTCCATTCTTGTTGACATTATTGCTTGCAACTCATGTTATGTCATTTAAGGCTGACATGCTTTGAGTTTAACCATGTCATGCACAAGGCTTATCCCTGTTGCACTTACTTCCCCTTTTCAGTATCCTCTTCGTCCTGTGGATCTTTTCCTATCGGGAATGATTCATCCTCTTGTCCCTCTTCTACCTACTCTTCATCATTCTCTTTGTATGTATGAACTTGAAAAAGTATAAACACTGAGTGGGATAAAACAGATACATAAGCTTATTTATCACGTGGTATCTCTGATTTGAATGAGGCAAAGTATGCTCTTAGTTATGGTCCAATGTATGGTACTCTTCTTTCAATGCTAAGATCCTTGATTTCAAGCTTCCACAAGTAGGTAGTAAATGAAAAGCTGCACTTCTCTAATATCTTTGATAGAAAACTAACCAAAATGTTGCTAATATTTTTTGTATTGTTCTTAAATTGAGTTCCTGACTAGCATTTCAAGAAATGGAGTGTCATGAACGGGGTCCAGGGATAGCTGTGATCTATTACTGAAAATGCCGGAAAGCTGGGCCTCCAGGTGATGGATAGCAGCTTCACCTGTGGGCTCTCTGTTTGTTGGTTTCTCCCTTGTTTGGAATGCTATTATTTGACCCCTGGATGAACCCGATGATAGGAAAGAAATGGAAGTTGGTAGAGATTGTGGTCACGTTCGTGACTAAGCACATGGTCCTCCTCTGCTGAAGTGAGTATGCATGAGATCATGCTGACTACCCTAAGTAAAGCTGATTTGATTCAGGGGTACTTTGCTCACACGAGGACGAATCTCAGTGAGTCCTCTGAGCTACCTTCATCAGGTCTTGTCATCATTCCTTTTGACACCAACTCGTAACATTACAACAAGTTCCAGATAGTTACGGGATCAAGAATGATTCCATCAATCTGGAATCTAACAAATCATCAAGATCTTTTATGACCCTTAACCATGGCTATTTATGAGCTCATGTGGCTGCGTAAGAAACCACAGTGATCTTGGATAGCTAAGACTGTGACAGGGAACCTGGAGTATTAGTCCGTTGTAGAGAACTGCCTGAGCCTGTTTGGCATGCAGATCTCCAGGAATTATTGTTTCCTCTTTGTGGGATTATCGGAGAAAGTAAAACAGCCAAATTGGGAGAGAATCCGAACTTGCCCAGCTGTTTCAGGCATGAAGATATAGGATTTTCTGCTAGTAAAAAACCCAAAATCTGTTGAAGTGCTTCCTAAGAACATATGCATTTTTGGGTGCTATGTGTTCTTACACACTGTAACATGACAGTGCTTGACATGGCACCACTAGTTAGTTATTATTAAATCTACATGAGTACATAAAATATAGCTATCATCGCAGCACCGGCTAGGCAGGCATGAGACACTGAATTTGATTCCTGATACTAAAAATGATCTATAATAAATTCATTAATTTTATCACAGTAGCAAGATTAACTCAATGGAAATGTCTCTTGCTGTGATAACAGAGGTGATGCGTTCCCAGGTCAATGTGGGATTGTTGTATAGGGAATCTCAGCTCCAGGTATGTCCTGCAGGTGTTTATAGATATGGTCGCTATACAGGACGCAGCACTAAGCAGCATGCGCTGATTGTGAATGAGAACATCCAATAGGCTCACCACTGGTCTAGAATAAAATTCCAACAAAAACAAGGCCTGTTGCTGTGTTTGCAAGCACCAGTTCCAAGATCCACCCTGGACTGACTCGTAACTGGGACTTTCCAGGGAGCATCCAGACTTTTGGCAATTGAGTGGCTTTGAGTTTTTATGTCTGTTGTTCTGTGACTTCCAGCTTTTTAATCTGATTATATCAGGTACTGCTTTTTCTGTCAGACGCAAACTATCATTGTGGACTCTGCTGCTTCTAAAGTTAACTGAAACTCTCCCTTCTAACTTTCCCTAATACAATACCAAACATAGTGTAACAAGCACATATTGGACTCTTTTATTTAGCTTTAAAACAAGATGCACAAATATTGGATAATAACATTAAATAATCAAAGTTGTGAGCATAATTACTACTTCTTTGCCATGTTATTTGTTTTGTATGTGTGGGCTTTGTATATATTTAATTGAGTTTGTTCCTCCTGAGAACTCTAATAGACACATAATATCATATTAACTCGATGACATTGACTGACTCTCAGATGACAGTGAAAAAATTAATATAATCAGAAAACTATCTTTGCTGACTTTTTTTTGTTGTTGTTGTGGGTCCGGCGTTCAAACTCACAACCTTGCACTTGCCAGGCAGGCAACTGTGGCATAGAGCTATCTCCCCAGCCCCACTTCTTTGAAATTCAATGCAAATTTACAATGTCCTTTAAAAAGCTTAGTAATTCTTTACTACAATGAAAACTTTTTCTTAGTTTATATTTTTGTATATTTTAACCTACTCAAATACTATGTAACTACTCTGGGTTAATTACAGATCCTTACATATGATACACAACATTCTGGCCTTTAAATTAGAATCAAGACGGTTTGAATTTTGTAATACTGTTTTGAAATATTTAATTTAATTTTAATTAATTAATATTTCATTATTTTTGAATTTTATTTAACTATAATTTTTGTATCATAATCCATAGTGTATCTTTGATTTAAAATCTGCTTATAAGACATGGTATGATATTTTCTCCTTGTATTAGATACTTAAATATATATATATATATATATATATATGCATATATATATATATATATATATATATACACACACACACACACACACACACACACACACACACAAGAGAATTAGGATCCATATATAGCTACTTACTCTTAGTTCATTGAGAATAAAAATTTTGCTAATATTGTTTAAACAACATAACAGGTCTTCCTCTTGTTCTCTGAATAACTACTATGACGGCAACAATATGTACTGTATTAATTACTGTAATCATACTACTCACTTGTGTTGAAACTGTTTCATTGCTATTTTATCTTTTTTTCTCATTGAAATGAATAAGACAAGGAATAGGAGGCAGAGCTGCAACTTTACTGAACTAGAGTTATTAACCCAAGAGGGAGTGGAAAACAAGGAGCATTTGCAAGAAGATATGGAGAAGATAGGCACAC
>PVJA010029059.1:0-27029 GCA_004027025.1 Myocastor coypus | reverse complement strand
TATGTATCTGCTTCCTCTTAGTCCAAAGAGAAGTATATTCTTTCCTTTTTTTTTTCTTTCTTTCTTTTTTCTATGCAACATCAATAGGGAGGTGGGTCATCCCCACACACTGCACTCTATAGAACGATTGTGAGGACAATATGCAATATGTCAACTTTCAAAGAAAAGAAGGGGGAAAAGAAAAAAAAAAGTAATGTGGATTTAGAAAGGTTAATGTTTAATTTTTTGATCAAGCTTATATATCCATATGTATTAATCTCAACTGATCTGATGATGAAAATATGTAATATAACCATTGTTAAATTTAAACAATAAAAAATTGATAAAAAAGGATATTACAGCACAAAAAAAAAAATTCTCCAACAGCACAAAAAAAAAAAATTTTTTTTCTCCAACAGCACAAAAAAAAAAAAATTTTTTTTAAAAAAAAAAAAAAAAAAAAAAAAAAAAAAAAAAAAAAAAAAAAAAAAAAAAAAAAAAAAAAAAAAAAAAAAAAAAAAAAAAATTTTTTTTCCCAAAAAAAAAAAAAAAAAAAAAATTTTTTTTCTAAAAAAAAAAAAAAAAAAAAAAAAGTCAACAGAGTTCTAACAGATCTGTCAGACACATTTTAGAAGCACCAGAACATAAAAAGAGAGAAATGTGAGGTGAAAATATTGGAAAATTTAATGCATTAAGGATCGCCCAATTGAATGAAGTGTATGAAGAGAAACATCCAACAAGTTCAGCGGCCTCAATAAGATTAATTCAAAGAAACACACATAGCTCATTATAGTTGAATTTTCAAAAGGAAATACATACAATCATGAAAGCAATGAGAAACACATAACTTGTCACATGCAAAGGATCAGTATCAAGACTGTGAGCAGATTTCTCATGGGAGACATTGGATGTCAGAAGGCACAAAGTCAATTTATTCAAATTTGTGACCAAAATAAACCTCCTGTCAACCAAGCATCTTATGCTGTCAACCCTGTCTTTCAAACTGAAGGATAAGTTAAGATGTTCTCAAATATAGAGGGATTTTATCACTAGATTTAGTGAGAAAAAAAAAGATCACTGAAGTCCTTCAGGATGAAAAGAGTAGACATTAACTAAAAGTATGAAAAGAAATACAGATCTCAATAATGATGGGTACGTGGTCACCTCTGAAAGCTATCACTACTATAGAATAAATCGTAATTCAGCTTTTTGCTTTCCCTATATTTTGAGATAATTATATATATTCACAAGTTATTGACTCATGGTCTAGGACACAAATATATAAAAATATAATTTTGATACCTGGCTATGGCATGTCTAAAGATAACCCAAGCCTCAGAAGGCAGAAATAAAGGGGTCAGAAATTCAAGGCCAATCTGGGTTATAAAGTGAGTTCAAATCCAGCCTGAACTACATGAGATCCTGTCCCACCAAGCATCTAACTGGATGACGGACTGACTTATTGTGATAACAATAGTTAAATGGATTTGGAAGCTGTACATAAGCAGAGTTTTTTTGCAATTTATTGAATTTAGTTGAGATATGTTAAAATTACTTTTATAACCTTATAATATTAAATATACTTCCTTTGGTAACCACGACCAAAAAAGCTAGAGTAAACATAAGAAGACATGAAGAAGAAATTTAAACATATCACTACATTAAAAATCCACTTAGATCAAAGGAAATCAATAATGCAGAAAAAAGGGACAAAATACTTATATGATATTTAAGTAAACAAGTAACAGGAGGAGAAAAATATTCTCCAATAGCGATTTGAAGTGTAATGGATTAACTTCTCGATTTAAATGTCAAATAGGTAGAATAGATAAATGACATATTCCAAATACACTGTTAATAAGGACCGTAATAGATTCAAACACACAAATACATTGAAAAGAGAAGAGCAAAACCATACTTGATCAAAACAAACACAATATCCTCATTAATATGAGAAAAGTGATTTTTACACCAATGAGATAACTAGTAATATTATGAAAACAATAGGCATTAGGAAAAGGTACAATATACCAAAAACATGTCATAGTATGTGATGGTGGTATAGAGGATGTACAGCACTGAGAGATAAGGCTTCGTTCAATCACTGAGAGTCCCAGGGATGTGATCTCAGCCAAGTGTTCCTGGCTTTGGAGAAGCCTGGAAGCTGATTCTCTGGCTTTTTGTTCTACATATTCCTCCAAAGTCTCCTGGAGTCATGGAGGCAGGCTGTTCAGAGGCAGCTGAATCTAGAGTCTGTAATTGATTCATAGTCCAGTGCTGGAACTGTGGGTGTGAGTACTACATCTGTCCTAGGGCAGGTAGCTTACCTGAAACATAAAGGGCAGAGAGAGGCCTGCTTTTCCATCTCTGTTGGTTTTTTGACTGTCTTCTGCTGCCGTCACCTGTTGCCCCATGTCATGTGCCATTATGACTTGGAACCAGCTAATTATAGACAAGATCCTCTCCAAACAGTGAGCTAAATAAATATTTTCTCCTCTAACTTTGGATGTTGGGTATTTTGTTCTGGAAATGAGAAAAGTAGCTAAATATTTTAATTTAGAATAATGCAAGTGGAAGAACAAGGAGGAGGAGGAGGAGGAGGAGGAGGAGGAGGAGGAGGAGGAGGAGGAGAAGAAGAAGAAGAAGAAGAAGAAGAAGAAGAAGAAGAAGAAGAAGAAGAAGAAGAAGAAGAAGAAGAAGAAGAAGAAGAGGAAGAGGAAGAGGAAGAGGAGAAAGAAGAGGAAGAAGAAGAGGAGGAGGAGGAGCAGGAGGAAGAAATATAGTGTAGTTTTGGCAAGGAGCTGTCTCAAGGCTGAGCAGTTCTTGGGAAGAGGGAAAGGCCAAGGGCAAGACACAAAATGCTCCACTAATCTAAACTTTCTGTTGGTTAACCACACCCCTCATAGAGCCTGGGCACTTTTGCTCTAGAGTTTAGCCATTTAGCGCTCAGCCAAGTCCTTCACAGGAAGCATCACAAATATAACATTTCTGCACCTAACATTTGATTATCAACGTAAATAGATCAAAGCTGACAGAATGAAAGCTAAACACACTTTGAAAACTGGAAAGATTAAGCTGGTAGAAGATAAGTGAAAAAGTACAAGACTTACACTCTAGATGTGAGTTTGTTCTCTGGTTGAAAGGGAGCCCCCAAATAGGGCCTTATAGTATTTAATTTCTTAACTAGTCCTGATATGTTCCACTGCAACAGATTAGCTTTCTATTGCTATAGTTAATTCCGTAGGCATAACCCTGACTCAGGGAGTAATTAAGTGCCAGTGAACATGTTAGCCAAACCCGCCATTACGCCTAGGGAGAGAGATGGCAAAAGACACTAACTTTAGAGTTCAGGCTTGATCAGCCTTGAAGTTAATGCCTGAAATCTGACAGATACAGACCCTGAGGCTGGGTTAGCCCGCATTTTACAGCAAAGTGACCGTTGGAGTAACTCAGATGTGATAACTCAGGCCCTCTGGTCAAGAAACAGCTTGGAAGTCACATAAGCAGTGCCTCACTGGAATATCACATTGGTTTTCCCAGCAGATGCTCCATTGGTTAAAAATTTGTATGCATTTTTCTGCAGCTATTTTGTAACATGTAGTTACCTTCTGTTCTGGTTTCATGCACATATTGAGTCTTCAGCCTTGCAGAACTGTGCTTTCATTGGCTCTGGTGTGAGACACCTGGGTTCTCTTCCTCATCAAAAGAGTAGGCAAGGAGTGAGTGGAACAGTAACTGGAAGGAATAACGTAGATATGAAATATGAAACTGGGATGCTGTTATAGAGTCTAGCAACTTTTGTGAGAAGACACAGAGACAGACAAAATCATATCAACAATAGAAGAACTGAATACTACAAATGAACATACAAAGATAAAAATTCCTCACAGAGAAACAAGGCCCTGTGCAAATGCTTCCTATAACCACATATTCTCCTCAGTTTTCCTGTGCCCAATAAGCCATGTCCCACATCCCAGTTACGCTTATCTCATGGCTGGGACAAATACTGGGTACTCAAACTGAGGGAAGGAAATGTTTATTTAGTTTACAATTAGTGGAGGTTTTAGTCCAGGCTCAGATGGCTGCAAGGCAGAGTGGAACGTGGCAGAGGACAGTAGTTCTTGGTGGTAGCAAACAGCGGAGAGAGCAAAGGGAGTGGCAGCAATAGCGGCAGCAGAAAGCAATTCCGTCTCCCTTGTATTGTAATGCAGCATGTCTGCCACAGGGTACTCACCACCCATAATCCGAGCATTGGATCAAGAATCAATCACAACTCCAGAATCCACCCTATGACTTCATGAGGCGTTGGGGTACACCTATACACAAACTATAACATTCCACCCCTGGACCCTCAAAGACTCATGTAGTCATGGGGCGGCTTCTGGAGTTTGTGATTCGTTGTTGTGCTACGCATGTGGACGCTCTACCTGCTGTAGAGAGCAGGTAACTTTCAGTGCGATGTGAGAAGGCCAAGGAGGTCAGCTAGCTGCCTGAGCTGCCAGCACTCCATTTGCTGTCTGCTCTTTGCCAATGCCAGGAAACGGTGCTCTCCACCTGTTGTCACTGTGGCTTGGAGTCAGTTGAGTATGGGCTGAAACCTCCAGTAACTGTGAGGTAAATAAACTTTATTTGGGGTGTCAGGTATTTATCCCTGGAGGAGACAAAAGTAGCTAAGACAAGCAATAACCATTACAAGGGTGTTGAAATTAGAAGGCGACCATATAATTGAAAAGACAAGGGGCTGGGGAAATAGCTCAGTGGAATAAATGCTTGCCTGGCAAGTTCCAGGGTCAGAAAGAAAGAAAGAAAGAAAGAAAGAAAGAAAGAAAGAAAGACAAACGTTGCAAAAAGTCAGAGAATGAGAAAATAAAGAAATCAATTTCCAAACCTCTCCACTCTCTCCAAAGGCAAACTGAAGGGTCGCAAAGGAAGAAGAAAACAAATACCAAATAGCAGAAATCTACAAAAAATCATAGAAAGGATGAAGATAATAGTTGAGTTCAAAGAGGAAGTGAACCCAAAATTTACAGTAATTATGATGAGAGCTCATCAAGGCATGAGCAAATTAGTCTCAGATATCCAGCAAAAATAAATAAATAAATAAATAAATAAATAAATAAATAAATCTTAGAACTTTAAAGATAAACAAATTTATGAAGATAAATCATTTAAAATCAAAGTGGACTTCTTTACACACACTTGGAGCTCCAGGAGAATTTGGAGTAAAGAGTTTTAAGACCTACTCTCTTTAGCCTTAGAGAAAATACTCAGTAGTGTTGTTGCTGAAAGCATAGGATCGGACACATCTAACACTGCTTAGCTTGGTGGATAAACAGAAATATGAGGAAAAGAAAAGCAAATAATATTTCAACAGTTAAATAAAACAACGATAACAAATAATCAGTACATGTCTTATGTATGCTAATGGCCTCATCTAGCCAATCAAAAGACAGTCACTGCCAGACTAGATCAAAACATAGAATACAATAATTTGTTACAGTCAAGAAATCTATCTAATCCAAAGGTTATTCGTAGACTTAAAATTGAATGGTGAAGACAATAAACAGTTCATGCATCAAGACTCTGAAAACAGGCTAGGGCAGCAATATTAATATCAAGCATGGTAAATTACAAGTTAAAATGTGACAGAAGAGACGAGATACCTACTATGCCAACAAGATACATTTTTATCCATTGTATTGCACCTTTATTTGTTTTTTCAGGTCCTAACTACAAGTAAAACCACTATATGCCACTCAGTATTTAAAATAAAATGGTCAATATTGTCAAAAAGTACTTTATTTTTCTTTTCTTAAAAATGTATGCATTTTGTATAGGATCTTGCTATGCAGCTTGGACTCATAGTGATCTTTGTTTTTCAGCCTCCCCAGCGATGGGATTACAGATGTGTGCCACAACCCCTGGTTTCAGGGGCTTTCTCTGAGGGCCTGGGGTGAAGTCAGCAAGGCATGCAATGCCAGCGATCAAACACAGGACCTTGAGCTTGCCAGTGAGGTTCTTAAACCACTGAGCAACCTCCCTGTCCTCAAAAAGTCTTGTAAAAGTATAAAAGTAATTCATGACATAATTACAAAGAGTAAAAATATATCAAGGACAAGGACCCATTCCCAAACTTGTACAGAGCAGCACAGGGGGTCCCAGAAAGTGGCAGCTTATTGAAGGTCTTCTGGGAGACACACTGTGCAGCACAAGCCACGGGCTTCAGAATCCCTTTCTTCGCTTTCTGTGTTCCTTCTTGCAGTGAGACCAAGCAGGCTCACTGCATGCCTTTCAGCATGGCTTTCTAGATTTCACTTGGGTCACAATGTGCTTATCTGGACTATTTTGCTTACCATTCCCGAGAGGGTGGACAACTCTCTCTGAAACAGTCTAGTACTCTGTCAGTCTTTAAGTAATATGAATCCGACTTACTCTCCTTATCATGTTTTATTATTATTATTTTATTTAGTGCAGGGTGTACACAGTCTCACTACACAGATTGGATTTACAGTGATTCTCCCATTTGCAGCCTCGAAAGTGCTAGGATTATAGGTGTGCACCTCCACACCCAGTCTCAACCACAGTCTCAGTGTGCCCAGTGTGTGGTACCAGCACAGCCCACTGGGGATCAAACCCCCAGCCGCTGTATTCTACCTAAGCAGGTGCTTTAATCCACTGAACTATCTGGCTAGCCCTCATGTTCCTTTTTATTACATACATTAAAGTGATAATCCAGCAAGAAGAAACATTGACAGACATATATGCACCAAATACTGGGGCATCTATATTTATAAAACAAAATCTTCTAAAATTAAAAGGTCAAATGGACAACATAATTGTTGTAGAAAATTTTAACACCACGTTTTCACAAAGAGAGAGGTAAACTAAAGAAAAAGCTAACAAAGAAATTTCAGAACTGAAACAACGTTGAAAACACAGACTTAATAGACAGATACAGAGTATTCCTCCTTTCTATAACAGAGTGTACATTATTTTCAGCAGAACATGGTACTTTTTCTAAAATAGATCACATACTACTTCACAATGCCTACTTCAATAAATATAAAAATTAATAAATTCATACTATCTGAACACTGTGCAGTGAAAAAAAATCAATAACAAGAAAATTTACAGAAGGCAAAACCTTCTGAGAAACTAACAACATACTTTTAAAAAACCAATAAGTCACAGAAGAAAGCTCAGAAGATATTTAAAAAGTATGAAAGACAACAGTGACTATAAACTCAGCCAAATCAAAGAAAAACTTTTTTTTTTTTGTCTTTTTGAGACAGGGTCTTGCTATGCAGTTGAGGCTGGCCTTGAGCTCACTTTTGTAGTCCAGGCTGGTCTCGAACTTGCACTAATTCTCCTGCCTCAGCCTCCCGAGTGCTGGGATTACAGAAGTGAGCCACCACGCCCAGCCATCAAAGAAAAACTTTGAAAGCAGCTATAGGTAAACATTTAATTCAATAAATGCTCACATTAGGAAAACTACAGCAATATAGACACACCTATGCATTTTAGAGGTGCAGTTTGTAATGGCTAAATAGCGGAGATAGCCAAAATTTCCATCAAATGATGAATAGTGATTTTTTTACATAACAGAGTACTACTCATTCATAAAGAAGCATACATTTGAGATGTTTTAGATGAGTGCATTATGAGGCTATACTCTTACGTGAAACACAGACTCACCTGAATAAATATTTCATTGTGTTTCTGGTGTGAGATGTTGAAAGTATAAATAAGGACCAAAATATGTAATAGCTCCTGTGAAATAGGAAAACGTAGTTCACATAGGAAGGGGTACTAGCAAGGGGAGGGGGAAAAGAGGAAGGGAAAAGAAAACATGAAAAATGAAAAAATATGAAAAACATATTTTTTTTGCAAATAAAGAAGGGAGTAAGTGTTGAAGGAAGGAGAACAGAAGGGGAAAAAAGATGAAAAATATATTAAGTATAGGTACAATTCCCTATGTTTAATGTGACCATCATGTATATCTAAATTGTACTAATAAAGTTACTTTAAAAATAAAAATAAACAGCAAACCCAAATAAACTTATGAGAAAAAAATCTTGCTAATTGAGAAAGAATAGCAAACTAGCACCCAGCTTAAAGGAAGGAAATGATAAAGGTGACAGCAGATAAATAAAATTGGGACTACATTACTATAAAATAAATAAATGAAATTAAGATGTGGCTCTTCCAAAAATAAATAAAACAAACAAGGCATTTTCAATAGTCAGCAAGAAAGTAAGTATTCACATATATGCAATAAGAAATGACGAAAGGGCTGGGGAGATAGCTAGGCAGTCTAAGCGCCTGCCTGACATTGCAAGGGCTGGGTTTCAAATCCTGGTACCACATACTGCACGGGCTCCTTGAACAGCATGCCTATAATTCCGGCACTGGAGAGGCTGACACAAGAGAATATGCATCAAAGGTACATAGCAAGAACTGCTACTGATTAAATTAATTAAATAAATATATAAATAATTAAAAGCAACATTTTAAAAAAATGATAGAGATTGAAATCACAGCAGATACTGTTGAACGCCACAAGATAGCAACCACTTTGTTTGTTTTATTTTTTTTGTGTGTGGGACCAGGGTTCGAACTCACGACCTTGCACTTGCCCAGCAGGCACTTGTGCCTCGGAGCTATCTCCCCAGCCCCTATAGCAACCACTTTGAAAATTCACATTCCTGCAAAATAGCAAATTCTAAAGAAATGGAAGTATTACTACAGATGCAAAGTACCAAAACTAACTCAAGAAGAAAGTATACTTAACATTTCAATCAACAGCATTGTTGAGTAAGTAGGTAATAAAGCATCTATGAACAAAAAAATACAGGGCTGGATGGACTCATGTCTGAATTCTACAAAACCTTTAAGGATATTATACCACTAATACTCTACAACCTGTTCAAAGAAATTGAAAAGGATAGGGTGCACCCAAGCTCCTCTATGGGAGCCAGTAATACTCTGATCTTCAAATCAGATAAAAGGAGATACAGAAGCTTCATGTTTTGTTATACAGGTCTTGCTTTTACTTGCTGTTAACCATGCAGCAGAAAAGTTTAACCACAAAGCATAAAACATAAAGCTAGATTAGTATGCTGAGCTGTAAAAGGCTTAAATAAATAGCTCCTATGATTGCCAGTTCTGCCAACAACCCACTGCAATTATAGAGCATTGGATTATGTATATAACTACTTTCTCTTAGTTCAATGAGAAGATTTTTTTTTTTTTTTTTCAGAACCAGGGATTGAACGCAGGTCCTTGCATTTGCCAGTGGAAGAAAATGTTTTTGTACTAATAATGACTAGAAAAATTAGCCGGGCGTGGTGGCTCACACCTGTAATCCCAGCACTTAGGAGGCTGAGGCAGGAGGATTGGTGCGAGTTCGAGACCAGCCTGGGCTACAAAAGTGAGCTCAAGGCCAGCCTGAACTGCATAGCGAGACCCTATCTCAAAAAGACAAAAAAAAAAAAAAAAAAAAAGACTAGAAAAATTATCATGTCTCCACTCTGTGTTCTGTATAACTACTAGGAGGACAACAGCATGCACTGTATCAAATACTGGACATGTACTACTAATGTGTTTTGAAGCTGTCATATTGTTATTACTCATTAAATGCTAAAAAAAGCAAAACTTAAAAAAAAAGAACAAATAAAATGTCCAGAAAAAAAAGACTGACCTCAAATATAAGTAAATATATTTGACATATAGGTAAATATATTGGTAAACAGAATAAAGCATACTATCAAAAAGCTGACATACCATGATTAAGTAAATTTTGTACCAGAGATACAAGGATGGTTCAGCATACATAAAGCTATGAATTTATTTGTTTATTTACTTATTTTTGTCTTTGTGAGATAGAGTCTCACTATGCAGTTCTGCCTGGTCTTGAACTCACTTTTTAGCCCATGCTGGCCTTGAACTGGCAATGATCCTCCTGCCTCAGTATTCTAATTCATGGGATTACTGGGGTATATCACCAACCCCAGCTATAACACTATAAATTTGTTATTTATTTTTAATTAGATTTTAAAAATTTATTTATCTATATATTTATTTGGTACAGGGTCTCCTTACACAGCTCCAACTTGTAGGGATCCTTCTGTCTCAGTCTCCCCAGTTCTGGAATTACAGACATACATCATCACACCTGATTTCAGTGGCTGGCATGTCAGGCCTAGGGTTCTGGGGTGGTCATGTCAAGTGGTACCAAGGATAGAGCCCAGGTCCTTGCACTTGCAAGGCAGGTGCTTGGACCACTGAGCTATCTCCCTTTCCCTAAAACCATAAATATAATGTATCACACAAGCTGGAGCAAGGTGAAAACTACATGGTCATATCAAAAGATGTAGAAAAGTCTTTTGACAGAATCTAACACCATTTCATGAAAAAAAAAACAACTAGAAGAAAACAGCTATAAGAGGACAACACCTCAACATAACAAAACCTATCTATGAAAAACAGCAAGCAGCATGATGGTGAATGGGGAAAAATTAAAAGCAACCCCCTAAAAGCAAGAACAAGAGAAGAATGTCTATTATCAACTCTAATATTCAACATAGTACTTGAGACTTTACCCAGGGTAATTAGGCAAAGAAAGAAATAACATGAATGCAGATAGAAAAGATGAACTTAAATTATCACTACTTTTAGCCGGCACGATGCTCCCTCTGGAAGACCTAAAGAACTCCACTTGAGAATTAACAACTGATTTCAGAAAAGTGCCAGAATACAATATCAACTCATACTGATATTCAGTCATTAGCATTTGTGCATACCAATGTTGGATGGTATGAAAAGGAGGTTATGAAAGCAGTATAATTCACAATTGCTTACACATAAATGAAATACTTAGGAATTAACTTCACCAAAGAAATGAAAAGACCTCTGCAAAAAAAAAAATTTCTGAAGAAAGAGATTGAAGAAGTTATCAGAAAATGGAAAGATGTCCCTTTCTTGGGTAGGTAGTACCAATATTATCAGTATGACCACAAGTCCAAAATTGTCATCTAGATTCAATTCAGTCACAATTAAGATACCAATAGCATATTTTACAGTTGTAAAGAAAACAGTCCTAAAGTTATTATGGAACCAGAAGAGACTATGAATAGACAAAATAATTTTGGACAATAAGAAAAAGCAAACTGCATGGAAATACCAGACTTTAAGCAATACTATAAATCAATAATGATAAAAATGGGATGGTACTGAAACAAAGATGGACACAAAGATCAATGAATTGAGGGTACAGAAGCCTCCTGAACAATTCAACTATTTCATATTTGACAAAAGGTCCAAAAGTGGAGGAAAGATAGCCTAGTCTATAAGTGGTTTTGGGAAAACTGGTTATCTCTATGTAGATGAATGAAAATGGATCCTTATCTCTCATTAGATTAAAATCAAAATGCATCAAAGATCTAAACATTAAAATAGATAATTTAAATCTTCGGGTAGACAAGATATATAAACCATTTAAAGACATAAGCATAGGGAAAGATTTTCTAAACAGGACCTCAATTGCACAGGAAATACCTGCGAGGATTAAAAAGTGGGATTATAACACCCTGGAAAGCTCCTGTATAACAAAAGCTTCAATCAACAGTATGAAAAGCCAATCTACAACATTAAGGAAAAAATGTTAGGCAGAAACTTCCCAGACAGAGGGTTTAAAAGAAGAATACACAAAAGAATTCAAACAATCAGAACCATTCAAAAAATGATCTGGAGAAATGAAGAGTCACTTCAACAAGAAGAAATAACAGCGACAAACTGGGAAGCAGCAATCAAATGTGTAGGACTCCAGCAAGTCCAGGCCAAGACCACGAGGCACCTGAGGAGAGCTGGCTGGGGAAGTTGTCAGACGGAGTAGTTTCATTTGGCGTCAACTAGGCAGTCACTGGCTGCAGTTCTTGGGTGTTTCCCCTTCCCACCGAAGGAAGGGCTCCCCCTGATCCCAGCTTTTGGCAGTTCTATTTTGCCTTCACTTCTTCACTATCCTCTTTTATTCCCCAAAGTTTGTGAGAACTGTACTGGACACAGGAGCTAACAAGGTATGGAAAAATACTTAACATCTCTCATCATTACAGAAAGGCAGATTAAGACAACATTAGATTTTATCTTACTCAACAGAAATGACAATCATGAGGAGATCAAACGTGTGCTGGCATGGTCGTGGCAAGAAGGGAATCCTCCTGTATTTTTAGTAATAATACATACTATATAACCACTGTGGAAATCCATATGGAGATTTGTCACAAATTGGAATCAGAAATTCCTTATTACCCAGCTACCCCTCAGAGAGGTGCCTGTCTCAAAGAATTTAAGATATTATACTGTGGTGATACTTGTGTACCATTGTTTAAAGCAGCAGTTCATAAGAACTAAATCCTGGAGGCAGCCTGCATACTCATCAACAGATCATTTGGATACATAAAATGTAGTATCTATATATAGTGAAATACTATTCAGCTATGAAGAATGACAAGCTTGAGATATTTATAGGAAAATTAATGTACCTGGAAAACATAATTTCTAGTCAAATAAATAAGACACACAAGCTTAGATACTGTATGATATCCCTTATTGTAGTGAGGCAAAGTACAAAAAAAAAAAAAAAAAAAAAAAAAAAAAAAAAAAAAAAAAAAAAAAAAAAAAAAAAAAAAAAAAAAAAAAAAGAAAATAAAAGGTATGGATAGAAAGGGATAAGGAGAGAGATTTCATCCAATAGCGAAATGGTCCAAGGAAACAACGAGAGTTGTATGATGGAAGGAAAGGGGAAATGAAAGGAACAAACACATGTCACATACATGAACCTAATAATCAACCAAGGTGAACATTATAAACCATTACGTGTGCTAAGACAAGTAGCACCAACAGGTATGAAAAAGGTGATTGAGAAATAAGGGGAGGGGAAAGGGCAATTTAAAAAGTTTTAATATGTACATGTAACTAATCCCCAAATGTTTTATAAATTTCATAAATTATAAATATGTACTAATAAATGAAAGTAAATATAGATAAAATAGTAAATTTTATATGGATTGTACTATTTTATACAATCTAGGGAAAACATACATTTAGTTTAGATATTCTCTATAACAAAAGTTGTTCTTACCAATTAAACCTCAAATTAAATTCACAAAAAGTCTATGAGATTTGATCCATGTTTTAATTACTTCTTTTTAAATTAATATTCTCAGCATTCTAACATTCACTGTTTGATTAATTAAGAGACTCATCAGGCATGATTTCATCATATTTTAGTTTTTCTGAAAAATCAAGTCAAACCTCAATGCCAAAAGATTGTCACCACTGACATTTTAAAAATTAAGGTTCCACAAACATTGTGCTAAAATTTTTAAAATAGGTTGAAAATTGAGCACATAGATTTAGTTGTATTAAAATGTTCTACAGGGCTGGGGAGATATCTCAGTAGAATGAACACTTGCCTGGCAAACATAAGGTCCTGAGTTCAATCCCCAGTACTGAAAATAAAAAGGGTTCTCCAGACTACAAATGAATTTTTCCATTAACACAATATTCACCTAGATAGAATTAAGTATATATTAATGATGCTACATTAATAGTTTAGGTATATAGGGAGAATTGTTTTTCAGTTGTTTATCTTCTAGAACCACTAATAAAAGAAATAAATAATCTAGTAGTATACAAGAAAGAAGCATGAGAATATGTCTGTATTTCAGATCCTTAGTTTCTTCTTTCACTTTACCTATGAAGGAGTGCTAAAGATAGTAAAATGACCTAATGGCTATAGACAACTTAAATGGTAAATATTGAGGACCTTATAGTTCATAGTCTCTAGGGCATATTTAGTAGGGGAGGCCACTGTAATCTTGAAGCTCTTCACATCACTTTAAGGGAGCTGGAAGTGAAAGATGGTAAGAAATGTGAACAACAAAGAAGGAGTTGTAGTGATGGTGACTGAAGGAGATACAGATGACCTCCAAAAACTGAAGCAGGCAGAGGAACCCTTTCTCCATTGATGGTCTCCTGAAAGAATCAGCTCTAGCGACAGTTTGACTTTATTCAGTAGCAATTACTTCCGACTTCTTTCTTTCAGAATTGGATGAGAATAAATTTTTGTTGTTTCAATTCAATAAATTTGTGATAATATCTTTAAGAAACTGCAAAAACATATATAGGCAATTATAAAAGTTTGCTGACCCTTGGTTTAGATTGTAGTAGTAGGTTGAGAAAATATTTTTGGATTGTCACTTGAGATTCAAAATAATATCAATAAATAAATGGATTGCAGACTATGGAAACTGATTTTTTAAGAAAAATTAATTTCAGCTTTAGGAAAGATAGACATTCTATTTACTGTGTGCATCTTTGTATACAAAAATTTTAAAACATTTTGCACAATAGATAAATCGTTTTCATAAAAACTACCTATGAAATATGGTCAAATTACAACATTTTAAAGTGTGAATTTTTATTTTGTTTTAAATCAATTAATACTTTTTAAGTTTTAATAGATAGATATAATTGGAGATATGTCCAGAAGGGAGAGTACAGGTAGATAAACTTAGATAGATAGTACTATAGGTAGTAATGTGCATATATTTACATATAAAGTCTTTGTAAAATTGATAAAAATATCTTTCGCATAGGCCTTGGTTAAATTCAGAAAAGGATATAAAGATTGTGGTCAAGCTACATGCCTGCAATCCATTTCTTCCTTTAAAGTTTTAGAGAATCTAGCAAACTAACAATCTAAATTATATCAAATACAGTATGGCTTCATTCCAATATTGGCTTCCATGAAGGAACAAAAGCCAATTATGTTTGACAGGTGATGCCACCTGTACTGTTATGCATGTATAAAATTAAATTTTTGAATATAAGTAAGTGTACATGTAAATTCAACAGATCACAAATTGAACTCAAATTTTTGGCTTTTGTAAAATGTTCAGGAAAACTACTTTTGTATTTTAATGCACACCAAGAACTATTAGAGCAAACAGGATGAGACCATGCAACACAAGAGCAGAGCCAATTTTATAGGAAGAGTTCTTTTGCTATTACCAGTGAAGAGGACCTACTCTAAAGGCGATATAAGGGTTAACACATCAACTTCATGTTTTAAATTAATTCATTTTATTACCTTCAACTGATCTTTTCTAATGCAAATGTATTGCTGGCAAAATACATTGGAGATTTGTTTGACCTCTTTATTGTTGTAGGATGTGGCAATTAAATTTTTTTTTTATTGAGAATCTAATTGGCTTTGTGCTCTTACAATGTTTTCTCTCAGTCCTCTTTTAAAGTTCCCTAAAGGTTATCCAGAAAAAAGATCGTTTAATCATGACTACATTAAAAGGTGGAAAAAAAGAGAAACATCAATTACGTTGTGTACAAAATTGAGGTTACTCTGGGTTAACTGAATCAGATTCCTTGAAGAGATAAAAATGATCCAAATCATGAAGAATTAATCAGAAAATTCTAATTGACAATAAAAGGAACACAGCAGTCTATGATAAAAGGGGAGAAAGTGTCAAATTAACACAACAAAGCAGGGAAATCTAAAATGAATTTTACAGACTCTTGCCACCATGACCCTTGTAAAAGTGTCGTTAAAGAGCAAAAGGAATCAGGATTAGGACCATCTAAAGAGTGTTGTTAATAAACTTTCAAAAGAAAGCTGAGAGCCCCAATTAGAAATGATCTTCATGTCAGACCCTCAGATGCAGCCACAGACACCAAGGACAGAGGATGGAATCTGTGTAATTACTTCAGGGAAACTAGGAGAGCGGCTGAAGGATGCTGTGACAGACCCCAGGACAGTGGCTGGAGGGGGCCCTCGAGTGGACATCTGCAGCCATCGCAGATTGGTTGAGATTGAGTTTACTGGGACTGCAGTAGACATTAATAAGCCTGGACAGGGTTAAATGTGACATGCTAGGAGGGAGAGCCCACAACAATGACGTATGTGGCCAACAGCCATTCCTAGTGTAATCTCATAGAAATGGCAGATGAGTCAACTATTTCACTCAGCCAAAACCACCAGGCATGGAACAGGGCAATAGGCCCACCACACACAAACATGATGCAAAGGATGTATAAATCAACCACTCCACCTGTCAAAATCCTTGAAAGGTGGGTACCAGTTAATGGCATCATTCAGCTAGTTTGGCTACAGCCAGTTGTCACCCAAGCATCAATTTTCTTTTGGTACCAAGAGTGGAGCTCAGGACCTTGTGCTGGACACACAGGTGCTGTACCGCTGTGCTACGGATCCTTGGTCCTCAGCATCAATTTTCTGTCTGCCTGTACAAAGGGAATTTTATAGGTTAAAACCACATAGCATTGACTGCATTAGCTCTTTTCTCTATTGAATGGCCAGTTCTAAAGAACTGTTGACTTAACGTACTGACAAGAAGGCAGTTTTTACAGAAAACACAAGCTTCCCATTCCCTGACACTCTGTAGAGAGATTATACAGATATTCGCATTCCTGTAAGAATACCACCTCTATTTGGGAAAATGTTCAGAATTTAAAAAGGGTGTGTTCGAGAACATTTTGCTAAAGGTCTAGCTTTGCTCAGTGATGATACAATGCCCATCATGTCACTGATTCATCATTTATATTTCCTTTCCTTATGTGACCATAGAAAGTACGTTAAAAAACAAAACAAAACAAACAAACAAACAAAAAAAAACTTTAGCTTTGGACAAGACTGCACATTCACCTTAAGTATAATTTAAACATCAAACTACTTAATAATTTTAATTCAGTTTGGCTATTGCTGTGGTCTCTGACACAGCAGGTAATATTGTATTACTATACAGAAACAGTACATGAAACTCCTTTGGGTATAATTCTAATTCATGATAGGTTTTTTTGTTGTTGTTGTTCTTAGTGGTTTTATATGCACTGAACTGTATCATTGATAAAACTCTGAAGCCCTCAGATTCCATTTCTAAATATAGCACTTATTTTAACTTAACATGTTTTAACAATCCAATGCAACTCATGAAAGTATCTCTTTAAACCACTCTAAGACTGTCAAGCTAATTTCTTAATGAAAGTATTATCCAATATTTAAAAGAGGATTTAAATGTAAAATGTCATGAATTGGAAGACATAACCCTCTGTCTGTTTTGCAAAGCATTCCTATAATTATTTCACTTTGAGTATGTAGAGTACAGCTGAGTAATAAGAAGTGACTTATAAATGGGCTATGATAAGCTTTACAACAGAATTATAAGTTTCTTCTTTCCAGAGTTTGTGGTGAGATTTCTGTACAATGTTTGGAGTGTTGGGCAAGAAATATATTATTCAAAATGCAATGTTTTGTGTTCTTCTTGCATATTAATATAAATGACTACTGGAACACATGAAGACTTCTCTGCACAATCTTAGGTGTGTCCTTAATCAACTCTCAGGAGAGGAGTAAGGGAACTTGCCCTGCTGAGAGTCTTAGCTACAGCAGAATAGACAGAAAACCCTTGAGAATGCAGGCAGATAATTTGGTTGGGTCTTCAATCATAAAAAGTTAAGTACAAACAATAATGATTAGCTTAGTCGACTCCAGAGGCTATTTGTTATTTAAAAGAGAATAAACTATACCTGGTATAACATCAAGGGTTTCATCTGCAATAAAGTATTCCTAGCACTTTTACTAAAGAAGAAAATTATTATTTAATGCTCTCTCCATTTCTAATTCTTATAGGGAGCATCGTGAAATTGAATGTTGTTTCGTTACTTGAAAACCTTGAAAACTAAAAATATTTATGTAGAAATACAAAATGTAGACTCACAAACACAAATTTAAACATAATTTCCCCCCCCCCCAAAAAAAAAAGCATAGGGAATGAACTAAGAACTATAAAATTTATCAAGGGAACACAGTTTACTAAGGAAACACAATTTATTGAGGGAATACATTTTCTTTGAAAAAGACTGTCACATTCTTATAAATATAAAATGTAAGAAAATAAAAATAAAAATTATTGTTCAGGTCTTTTTTTTTTCTTACAGTATGTGCTGAATATGTGTTGGGTGTTGTGTTCAGTTAACACCAGAAAAGTTTATTATTTAGGATTTACTTTTTAAAATATCTTTCAATTTAATTTACAAATATTGTGTCTACCACATGACTAAAATGTTATGTGTTTTTGTAATAAGAAGGTAATGCTAGGGCTAGCTAAACAGCTGAGTGGATTAAAGTGCCTGCAAGCAGGCACAGGGGCCTGCCATGCCAGCCTCCCGCCCTGGGTGTGCTGAGATGGCGACTGAGACTGGGTTTGGTGGCACACCCCTGTAATTCCAGTACTTCAGAAGCTGTGAACAGGTGGATCACTATGAGTCCAACCTAGTAGTGAGACCCTGAACACCCTGTAGACCCTTACCTAAAATACCAAAAAGAGAAAGAAAGAAGAGAAAGAGAGAGAAGAGAAAGAAAAAGAAAGAAAGAAAGAAAGAAAGAAAGAAAGAAAGAAAGAATGAAAAAAAAAAGACGGAGGTAATCTTGCGAAATGGGTGCTTGTGTTAACTTGGGTTAATTGTCATGGATGGCATTTATTCTTTGGCAATATACTAAGATGGGTATAAAATAATACTTTATAAACATTTATTTTTGTAAAAGTAGTCATGAACTAATGATCTATTTCTCATATTGATGAAAGTTAATTATTATTATTATTATTTTTTTTTTTTGGTGGAACTGAGGTTCAAACTCACGACCTTGCACTTGCCAGGCAGGCACTTGTGCCACGGAGCTATCTCCCCAGCCCCGATGAAAATTAATTAAATTGTAAGAATTGTAAATGTCACCTTGGTGCCCAGTGAACATGTCCTCGGCAGTCCTCTTACTTCCCTTTCTCCTCTCTGTCCTGCCATTCCTCTGCTTCTCCATGCTGTTATCATCCTTAGTCAAATATAGCCTCTTAGATTTTGTACTGCAATAGAAAATGTTAACATACTTTACAGAATAAATTTTAAAGTGATCTGCAGTACAAAACCACTGTAGACAGAAGAAAAGCACAGCAAACTTGGTGAACTGTGTGAAGTAGATATCGCAATCTGTAGTTTCTTAGTTGGAATGCCTTGTGGAAGCAGAAATAGCCATTTATTATTAGAAATGTCTTATCAAGAAAGAAATTATTGTGAGGTTTGAAAAGAAATAGGCCAAACATTTTTTTTTTTTTTTTCTCGTGTATTTGTTACCGGCGTCATGATGCAGCAGCTCGGGCTAGTAGTGATCCTTGTGTTGTCAGGTCCCCCATTCCTGGGGTCACAGGAGTGCCCCGCCACCCCTGGTCTTGGTGGCTGATTTCGTGTGCCCAGGGTGGGGCATGTGGTGTTGGGGACTGAACCCCGGTCCCTGCACTTGCCTAAGCAAACCCTTGGTTTGCGGAGCTGTCTCGCCGGCCCTCAAACTTTTAATTAGGGATGGTGCAGAAAATATATATGTGAGTTCAAATTCCATTTCTTTCAGGAGAATTAGAATTTATATGGAGACTTCAGTTAATGGGAAAAAAAATCAAGGAAATGGGAATACAAGGAAGGAAGATGAAAAGACCAACAACTTCAGACCATACCTGTCCCAAAGTATTTATTAAAAATTATGTCATATCTTTCATACTTATTATGTGAGACCTGAAATTAGAACTCATAATGTCCTAAAACAAAAGTAAAATCTCCTCTAGAAGACTTACAAGAAAATTATAAGATTTTGAAATTGGAGTGGAAAGAACCTCATTAATGTGGTTGCAAAACAAATTCGAAACTTCTAATGAAAGAAGAAAAGAATTATACTGGCCTAAGTATATCGACATAATTGCATAATCCAGAGACAATTGAATGATCTTTTGGTTGCTTTATAGATTTTTGTGGTTTTTCTTTGTTTTGTTTTGAAAATAGGGTTTACAATGCCTTGAGCTAATTTTGTAACTCAGGCTGGCCTCAAATTTACAATGAGCCTCCTGCCTCAGCCTCCCAAGTGTTAGGATTACAGCATGCATCACCACACCCAGATTGGTTACTTTGTAAACTGAATTCTAGGTTCCAAAAGTTCTACTGGCAAATAAAAAGAAATCACAAATTTCATACAATGTATATGTTTTATTTATTTGTAGCATCAAGTACTGAACTTTGGACCTTGCACTTGCCAGGTAGGTAATTGTACCACTGAGCTATATCCCCAGCCTAATATAGTGCAGAGAAAAGTAAAAAAATATATATATATTTAGACAAGTAGGTATGCATCTGATCTGTAACAATTTGAAATTCAACTGGAGTGTATCAGATTCCTCTACTCAACGGAGAAGAGACGCTCATTTCTGATTATTCTAAGTACTGTACTTTCCTAGATTGTTTTACCTCTGGATCCCTCAGCTCAATTGTCTGGACTCAGGGATCTTCACTCTAGTTTCTCTTTATTTTTCCAACAGAAAGGACCATGTTTTGAATATAAACCGCTTTCTCAGACTTACATGTTGCCCAGAAATCTCTCAATTTGGAAGGATCCCTGCTGTCTTCAGTGTACACTGGCAGTAGTTTAGAACAACTGCATTTCATTTGAATCTTATGGCAATTCACTCCATGACTAAATGCCATAGTTTAATTCCTTCTAAACCAGATGTCTGTTTAACCTGAGTGCTCTTGAAGACCCTGTTGTATACCTTGCAGCAACTAGGACATCTCCTAAAATCATCCTGAGCTCTAATTTTAAAGGTATCACAGCCACCCACTTGCTTTACTATGAGGCCCTTTCTTTCAGAATTATTATTATTATTATTATTATTATTATTATTGTTGTTGTTGTTGTTGTTATTATTTATTACAGGTTCTACAGGGTGTACAGGACCTCACTACACAGATCAGACTCATAGTGATTCTCCTGTGTTCAGCCTCCTAAGAATAGGGATTGCAGGTTGGTGCTACCACACCCAGTCTCAGTGTACCCCAGGGATGGGCTGGCATAGCTCTCTGGGAATCAAACTCCGTCTGTTGGACTCTGCCAAAGCAGTCACTTTAGTCCCCTGAGCTATATAAGTCCACTGAGCTATGTGGCCAGCCCTATTTCAGAATTTTTAGCAGGCTGAACGTACTAGAAATAGTAGTGACTCAGTTTGTTCAGATTTTCCTTCAATTCTGTTTGAAGATCACTATATCATTAGCTAGTGTCTTTACCTATTTTTTCCATATAAAGTTGACAGAAATAAGTGAATTTTTTAGACTTTTCCTAAATGTTTAATTTCTACAAGTTTGTTAGACATGTTTTAGATGTTCACTTTGTCTGTACACACTGTTTGGACATTGTCTTTGCAACTTGTAGTTCATCATTATTCCAGTTTCCAGTAGCAGTTTCTTGTGAGTACCCCAAATCTACTAAGGAATTTTCATTCCTTCTTTTTAATTCAGAGTGTTTCCGTGGGGGCTGGATTCAGTTTATTTTTTCCTTTTCTCTCCACAGAGTATTATTTGGGCTATCTGTATATTTTGCTTTCCCAAAACAACAAAGGGATGGAGTGAAGCATAAGCACCATTTTGCAGATTATTTTGTCTTCCACAAGTCAGCCTCACTTTTTCATAATCAAGAAAGATTTTGAGAAACAAGGAAAAATTAAAACAAATACAGGCGTTGTTCAAGTCTTTGCTTATTATACATGCTAATAGCCTCGTAGTCAAAAGTTCCTTAAAATCTAGCAAGGGGTTAAGTAATGAAGGGGACAATAGGCATCGATAGAGGAGATGTAATTTGCTGGTGCTTTAACTATAACTGTTTACTACCAGAAGTATTCACTGATAGCAGTGGCCAGTGTCAGGACTTAAACACAGTGTCAATGTCATAATAGGTACTATAATATACAAGAGACACAAAAAAAATGTCCCTGTAGATTCTCAAGATAAATCAAAATTCATACTTCTTGACTGATTTATTTCTGAAGAAATATAACTATCGCCTAATCATGATGATTCACAGTATTATGATATTGCATCCAAAAGTTTAAAAATTTAAGGAAGCATGGGAGTAAGCAGAGTCCTCTATATGTCCATAAGAACTAAATATGCCACAAAGGAAGAAATTAAGTCTAACAATACTCTGCTTGATATCTCAGTGAATATGTTGGAGGCACAGTATCATTCGGCCTTGCCTGAAAAGTGAGGTTTTGCTATTTGTACTGGCTGCCACCGTTGATTAGTTTCATATTTTCCTGGGTCTTTTTAAGATTTTTTCATGCAACTATTACCATATTTGTTGTATTGCTCTTACATATATAAGAAGGAACTTGGCTGCCTGAATGTTTTGAGAAGTTTCTAAAATAGAGGAAAATATGTTTTCGTTATTGGAGGGAAGTTGAACAGTCAGGTGAACTTTGGCTTCAGATCTCAGCAGGCACAATGAAGATCATGCTATCAGCGGGAAATCTGGGTGCATGATACTGCATGCGACAGAAGAAACAGAAAGTGGAATGTTTTGTTTATAAAACAAGACTTGTACTGACAAATAATTAGTCAAATGTAAGGAACAGGTCATTGTTGAATTACATAAACAGATAAAGACTTGTTTTGAGGATTACCAAATGATGACTTTTGGTGATGAAGACCTTAACTTGTCTTCTAAGTCATACAGCTTGAGCAGACAGCAACCTTCTGCTATCAAATGAGAGTGGTGTCCTAAGGGACAAGCAGCAGCATGTCCTGATTACAGGTTAACATCAAAGGGAAGTTGAATCAGCTGCTTTCCATGCAATATATCTATCCCTGCTGGCAATTTCAAGTGATGCTTCATCTTATTGTGGATTACAAGGAAGAGATTCAAATTTGTTTTGTAGTCATATGATGTAGCCAGTTATAGTCAGCAATAAATTGCCTTGGTAGAGTGTTGCAATCTAGGAGAAGTCATAAAAAATAATAAGAATGGAAAATCATTCTGGCAGGCAGAACTCCAAGTCCTTAAATTATTTACCCTGCATGGAGGGATATTTGGACATACATATGTTTCTCATATTTCATAATCAACAACAGCTGAACTTCTACTAGAGTATCAGTAACTACATTTTATAATTATGATCAGTGTCTTTCAAGAAAAAAATAAAGCATAAAGAAAATATTTAATAGAAAGGTCAGATACCTTTAAAAATTTTGCTAATAAATGTATTCTTCATTTGTATGGTAGAAGAGTTGTTAAAGTAGCAGAAATGTGGGCATAATCCTGGGCAGAAATCATTGCTGCTGGGGGGACAGGGAGTTAGCTCAGTAGAATAAGCATTTGCCTGGCAAGTGAAAGGTTCTGATTTCAATCCATGGGACCACACACACACACACACACACACACAATCATTGCGGCTAAATGTAATGTTCCTAAGTATTTCCACTGCAACAAAACTGCAAAATATAATTCCATTTGAATGTGACAAATTATAATAATAGAAGTAAACTTGAAAAAAAATTTTGAATGTTAGGAAAATCTTTCTTTAAAAACAAAACTATTGGGGCCCGGTGGGATGGCTCAGTGGTCTAAAGCGCCTGCATGGGAAGGCTTGGGAGGCTACAAGGACCGCGGTTCGATCCCCGGCACCACATGCTGTGCCAGCCCTACCCTCGGGGCGGGCTGAGCCAGCCATAAAAATGAGTGAATAAACAAATAAAGGTTCTGAAACAAGAAAATAAATAAATAAATAAAATTAAAAAAAAAAACTGTTACTTTATATGAGATACCTCCAACATAACAACATAAATAACACACATTATTGTGCTGTTTGCCTTAGCTACTTGTTCACAGCTGAAATGTGATATCACCCTTGGAGTCTATCTTAGCTCACAGTTTGTAAGGTTTCTATCAGTAGTCTGCAGTCTTCTGGGCAGAGCAGGATAGCAGAGGGGCATGACTGGAGAAAGAGGTTACTGCATGGCAGTGCAAAGCAGAAAGAGAGCAATAAAATGGCAATGAGGGGAACAAACCCTTCTAGGCCATGCATCCAGTGACCCATCGCCTCTAACCAGGCTTCATCATCTCCCAAAGCACAGTTAGCTCTAAACTTAGCAATGGAATAACTCTCTGAGGGCAGCACAGTTCTGTGTTCAGATCACCTCTCCAAAATCTCACCTATATGTTCATGCTACTGTGTGGAAACTTTAAAACATAAACGGTATCATTTTGACCCTATCCCCCAAGAGACTCATACTGTCACATGGTTTCGGGGAGCTGGTGTCTCCTTCCAGAGATAGTGTGTGGGTATTTTCTCTCTTAAACAGAAGCTGGTTGTGTTAAGTGCAAAAGGAGATCAGGTCTTCTACTTACGCAAATTGGGAAAGGAAGGAGGCTCTGAAGAGAGAATCTGAGGTAAATAAAATTCTGAAAACCTATACTCAAAGCTTCGACTGCTGCAAAAGCAAGAACACAGTCACACAGAGCTCAGTGATGACTCTCTTGCATCTGCAACTCCTCAGCCTGAGGTCATGTCTAGGTCATTTTATCCAAAGCTGCTAGAGTTTTGTGAAAATTCATTGTTCAGGGTTTTTAGAACTATTTTACACGTGTGTCCTGGAACATTGAAACTAACAGATAACACTCACTGTGTTAGCTGGTCTGAAATCCCCTAATATTCTGCCTCAATCCCAGTAAAGAAAATGCATTTAGTCTATCTCTAAGAGCTTACCAAATCCTAACAGTGTTAGCATTGATGAAAATTCCAATTCCAACGTCTTCTCTGAGATTTGAAGCAAACTCTTAGCTGTTTGACCAGGTCAAAATGAAGAGAAAGTTAAACATTTCCAATGTACAGTATTACAACTATAAAAGGTAGAAAGGGGGTAAATAAATAAGACCAAAGCAAGATCAAAACTCAATATGGCAAAAAATGAACCCTATAGTTCCCTGCTCAGCATTCTCAGCAAACAGTAGTGACATGTGAACTCCAAAGGACTTGATAGGCTGTCTCTGTGATGCTGCAGGTGATTTTGTCTCTCACGGTTTCTCTCTTGAGGTGACTTCAAGCTCTCCTCATAGCTTGCCTTAGTCATTCAATGCACCTGACTTTTTCAACATCCTGAGGAATCTTCCATGTTTTCAGGTTCATTCTTACCGTGTTACATGTAGTCTAAAATCAGGGTATGATGTTCCCTGACCCTACAAGGATTGCATTCTGCATACACATGAAACCAGCACCACATGGATGATATCCAAGTCTGAACCAACTGGCGCACTATCTGAATCCTTCTGTTTTCTTGCTAGTGCTACCAGAGTTCTCAGAACGCCTAGGCAGCTAAGCAGGGTGAACTGAGCCCCTGATGGATGAATTCCTTAGGCAGCTACATTCTGGAGAACGCTGCTTCTGGGCTGTGCTCTCAAAGTGAAATCTTTCACCTTTGACATTTTTAGCCTGCAAAATGTAGGGCTGTACTAGTTCTGCACATATTGTTAATGTGTCTTTTATATTGTCCTTTTCCAAAGTATTTAGCCCTGATCCCTATTTCACTGTAGAGTGTTCTTCTTTTCATGACACCAGAATTTGTATATTCTGAACTTCTAAAGGAGAGAAAAAGTAACTGTTGATACTGAGAAGAATAGACGTGGTTTGAAAAGGCAAGTCATCCTCTCTTAAACTGAACCTGGACTTCAACCTGATCAAACAACCTCCTGGTATTTGACATTTGGATGGTAGCTCTTTGATATTTGTCCTTTAACTTCTGAGCCCTATAGCTACATACAATAATCTATAAATAAAAAGGGTTATCCTCTTCTGAATTACATTCACAGAAGACATTTGTGCCCTAAGGAGTTCAGGCACCCTTGCTTCTGCTGTCCAGTTAAACCTAACTAGCAAGAAAGAATGTGTGCACTGGGAAGTACACATACTTTTGTAGCCAGTTGAGAGCTTTTATTTTACAGTTTTTGTCAATTGTTTTCTCACTATCAATTGGATAATGCAATATAGTTAACGTTAATATTTTAATCAGTAATTGACCTCTTCCATTTAAAATACAGAATTTTAGTGCACTTAATTCAAAGTTCTTCCTATTGTACAACTAACCTCAAACCAAGTTAAGGCAGCATATCTTAAATGCCACTATGAAATTAGGTGTAGTGCACACTACAGTTTGGCTCTTGCCAAACCAATAAAATTTAATGAGGCATCATTATTCACTTATAAGATAAGGACATTTAACACTAGAAGGATCATTTAACACGAGGGCACTTTAGCAGTTTCTTCTGTTGTATATGAATGGAACTGAATGAAAACCAAAAAAAAAAAAATCTTACTATCCATAGAGAGGAGTAATAATGCTCAGGTTTTATTTTATGGTCAGAAATAATTTTAATCTCCCTAAAATGTATTGGCTCTTCTTAAGATCATAAATGACTTTTATACCTAAAACTCATATATCTCACCATATTATTCATTTTCTTAGCAGCCAAATCTTGTTTAGCCGACCTTTCTTAAAGAACATTACCCCACTGATCTCTCTCATTTCATACACTTGACCTTTATCTAATACTTTATTAGGCACTGTGTCTTGGCCCAAGTCTTCCAAAAAAACTATCTTATATGAAGACTATTGAATAATATTTTACAAGATGACATATTTCCAAAGACAACAAAGAAGGACATTCAACAGGTGATAAGAAAAGAAAATGGACGAATTACATTTTTTTCAAGAGATATAAGATTGAATAAAATTTCTCAATGAATGTAATTTTCTGTGTCATCCCCCCATCATGGAGCACCATAAGAGTAGAACTTTCTCTTAGTTCAGTGCATTGTAAAGAAGGACGACTGAAAATTTATTTGTTATTGTATCAAATATTGTGTGTTTCATTAAAAAAATCTGCCATAAGAAAAGTTGCTTTCTGAGCCGGGCGTGGTGGCGCACGCCTGTAATCCCAGCACTCGGGAGGCTGAGGCAGGAGGATTGGTGCGAGTTCAAGACCAGCCTGGGCTACAAAAGTGAGCTCAGGACCAGCCTCAACTGCATAGCGAGACCCTGTCTCAAAAAGACAAAAAAAAAAAAAAAAAAAAAAAAAAAAAAAAAAAAAAAAAAAAAAAAAAAAA
>PVJA010029058.1:16833-27119 GCA_004027025.1 Myocastor coypus | reverse complement strand
ATTATTTCTGTTCTGTTCTCCTTTGTACTTTTGTGTAGTTGTTCCCCTACTTGGGATGCTATTGATTTAGGCATGTCTTTGTCAACTTTAGATATTATTTCTGCTCTGATGTCCTCTATACGTTTCTCCAGCCGTTTTTCCACTTCATGTATTTCTTTTTTTACTTCAGATGTTATCTCTGATCTCAGTTGCTCTATAATTTTCTGCACTTCTCTGTCTGCCTCAGATGCTACCAATTCAGAGGTTTCATCTGTATGATTCCCATTTTCTTCCATGCTAGTGTCTTCTGTATTTGGTTTGGGTGGGCATGGGCCCTGAGATTGCCTCCTACTCCTTGTTGTTATCATTTTGTATGGAAGCGACCTCTGCACTTTGGTGGCGTTATGCTGTGTCTATGGGCGTTTGGTCTGGAGACTCCAAGGTGGTTCTTCTACAGAGGTTCCTGACTCTGTGTTGGAGCTTGGGCTGCTAGCTTCTGTGAAGCCCGGCGGTGTCATCTGTAGGTCGAGGTGGAGCTTTGGGATTGATTAGTCCTGGTAGGCTCGTGGACCAGATAGGTTGCCAAAGGGGATGTTTGATGGGTTCGGTGCTGGAGCATGGGCTGGAGAGGTCCAAAAAAAGAAGGCGGCGGGGGGGGGGAGTGTGGGAGGGGAAGGCGGGCCAAGGATCCTGACCCATCCCATGTGCGGGCTGTGCTACCAGCTGAGGTCGGGTCGGTGCTGGGAGAGGAAGTTAGTCGCAGGAACGCAGAGGCGGGGCAGAGGGGGGCAGGCAGCTTTCCCTGGGCTGGCGGGGGCGCTGTGCTACCAGCTGCGGTTCGGGTCGTGGCTGGAACAGGAAGTTCTGACTTTATATAGTTGCCTGCTTGGTTTTGTATGGCCTTTGCTTTTGAAAGATATTTTATTATCATTTATGGTTGAAGTGAATATATATATATATATATATATATATATATATATATATATATATGTTTGTGTGTGTGTGTGTGTGTGTTCAACATATATATATATATGTATGTATCATTCATATTTCCTTTTTGCAGATATATTTGATTATGATTTCTGTACATTTCCTGTTCTTGTTCTTTATTCATTGGTATTCTCTATATAATCTGGGAAATATCTCTCTATTGGCTAGATATTTCTTCTGCAAAATTGGAATGGTTATTTGAAGTCTTTGTTCCTCTACATTTCTGTAAAGGCTTTAGAAGTACTTCTGTTTCCACAATAACTTGTGGGATTCTCGTTTCATTTAATTTATGAATTAAAACTAGTGCTAATTGAAATATTTACACTATTTGTTTTCAAATTCATGAATATGGTGCATTTTGTCATTTATTTAGGTCTGATTGTTTCAGACAGGGTCTCAGTATGTGGTGCAGGCTGGCCTTAAATTCACTATGTAGCCCAACCTGGCCTCAAACTTGAGGCCACCCTCCTGCGTCAGCCTCCTAAGTGCTGATATAATAGATATGCACCACCACACTGTGCTATTTAGGTCTTTCTTTAGTGTTCCTCCATAAAATTTGTAATTTTCTTTATAATAGTCTTAAATTATGTGACAGATTTATTGTTTCATATACTTGATGTTAGTGCATGTGATGTATTTTATAATTATGATTTGGAAGTTGAAATACAGAAATACAGTTGCTTTATTTCCTATTCAGGAACACTGTTTCTAAGTTTGCTCATTAGTATCAATGAATTTTAGATTTTTATGGATTTCTGTGAACACAATTATATTATCCAGCAAAAAAGATTTTTTTTTAGTAGTCTGAGTAAACATAAATTATACTTTCCCATGATAGCTACCATGCTCTTAGTCCTTGTTATTTTTGTTGTCTTTCTCTTTGTTTTTTTTACATTTGTTTTTGCAGTATTGGGACTCAAACTCATGGCTCTGCATGTGGCAGGTCATCACTCTACCACTGAGCCACAATGCCAGCCCTTGTTGTCTTTCTCTTTGTATTCTAAAGTAATTGACTTATCTTTCCACTCCCTAATACTTTTTTTTAAGCACTGACTAATGGATTCTAGTATTCTAACTTTAATTACTGTCATTCTATAGAAATTGCATTTGTGGCTGGCCAGATAGCTCAGCAGAGTGTAGCACTCTTGGTTTGATCCCACGCCTGCCCTGCTGGCCTTGTCCCCAGAGTATGCTGAGAAGGCTGTTGCGACTAGGCATGGTGGTACGCACAGGTAATCCCAGTGCTTGGGAGGCTGAAAACAGGAGTCTGAACTGTGTAGCAAGACCCTGTACTAAAATGCATAAAAAATAAAAATAAAAAATAGAAATTATATTTGATTTCTTTCCAACTTGGTGTTTATGTACTTCTATGTTTTCTGCAAATATTTTCAAGTTTGACTTTCATTTCCTTAAGCAGGACAAGCAGGCTTGCTTTATATTCTGTGTTTTGTAGTTAACTTTAATTACAAAAGTGAAGTATTAGCAGATCTGCTGCTAACGTTTCTTTTTCTGCTAAGTATCAATTTTTCCCTGTGTGCTTTGACTGTAAATTTCTTATGTATAGACGCATATAAATTTGAATGTATGTGTTTCTAAAATTAATTTCTGGGATCTAGGATAAAGGTGTATTCCTCTGTAATGAAGTTTTATTTTTGCTTTTGCCAAATATTTCATTTATACCAAATAGGGGATAGAATTTACTGACCTATAGAATGCTCCTTATAGTAATAGGTGAGACAAAGTCAGTCTGCCTATTACTGGAGAAAAACATAAGACTAGAATTTTTTTCAAGTAAGGTACTGTTCTGTGTTTTGTGAGTATTGCTTGTTAAATAATTCTGTGCTATCATTTAAGGAAATAGTTTTCTATCCTTTCAAAGAAGAATGATAAATTATATCTGGGTCCATGTGACAATAATGTGACAATTACCTAGCTATAGGGGTCATTTTTATCCTAGAACCTGCCCCATAATTGTTATGATGTCTCGTTTTCAGAGAAATTTCAGCAAAAAACTTATATTCTGGTAGAATGAAGAATAATCACTTGACTATTAAAGAGATTTGGTAGTGTCAAATGAAAATGACTTTTGATTCTTGGTCTAGAAAAAAGAATAAATTGCCACTGGGTTCTAGTGTATCATGCCATCTTTATTGTAAGATTCAACAAACATTTATTGAATACTTTCTAACATTCCCCCCATCAATTTATCACAACAAATTTAAACATGCATAAAAATGGAAAGACTTTTACTGTAATAGTATTCCATCGCTAAAATTTTATATAGTGATTTAAAATTACTTTATTGGGTTGGGAGTGTAGCTCAATAGCAGAGTAAGGTCTTAAGCTTAATCTCCAGCACTGGAAAAAAAAAAAAAATTTATTACCTACCCATTTGTTCATTTTGCTCTTTGGATGTACAAATCCATTGTGTTTTATGATGCATCTTAAAATAAGTTGTAGAGGTTAGTATGTAATATCCCAAAATATTTTATTCAGTAGGCATATCATTAACTGAAACTCAAAATTTAGTTATCTTTCTGAGATAAATTTTATATTCTGTGGTACATATATTAAATATAAGAATGAATTTTTAGAAAATGTATTAGTACAGTGTCTAATTACACAGATTAGACTCGTAGTAATCCTCCTGTTTTCAGCCTCCCAAACTCTGGGATTACAGGCACGCACCACCACGTCTAGTCTCAGTCACTGTCTTAGCATGCCTCTGGGGTGGGCCAGCACAGTAGGCTGGGGGTCGAACTCATGTCCCTGTGTGTGCTTAAGCAGGTGCTTTAATCTGCTAAACTATCTGGTGGGCCCTTTAGTTCTCTGATTTAATCACCCTCTCCACTCTCTCTCTGACCCTCCCCTTCCTCTATTTCTTTGTCCCCTTCCCTTTTGCAAAACAATCCTCTTTTTCTATTATTTATATTTGATCTTTATGATGAGATCTTATCTCATAATATACTATATTGTCTAAATTCACTCATACATCATTGGACATGTGGGTTGTTTACCTTTTGGTTATTATGAACAATGCTTCGATATGTACTCATGTATATATTTTGCATGGACAAGTAATTTGATTTCTTTTGGATCTATATACAGGACAGGAATTTCTAGGTCATATGGTAACTTTGTTAATTGTTTAAAGAATTTCCAGGCTTTTTCCATAATTAAAGAGCAAAAGTTTTTAATTTTGATGAGGTCTAATTTATTGACTTCCCTTTTCTGTATCATGCTACTGATGTTAAGTTTAAATCTCTTCATCTTGCCATAGGTTTCAACAGATTTACATTTTTTCTAGAGGTTTTATAGTTTTATGTTTTTCCTGTAAGTCTGCAGACTGTCTTGAGTAAATTTTTGTATAATGTGACTTCTTGAGGGTCTTTTTTTTTTTTTTTTTGGTGTGGGGGGCGCTGAACATTTGATTCTCTAGCACTATTTGTTGAAAAGGTTATCCTTCCTGACTTCCTGACTACGTTTTTATCTTTCTAAGTCAGTCTGATGGTACTTATGGAAGATTTTCTTGTTTCTCTAATCTGTTCAATTGATATCCATTGCTGTTTCATTGCCCATACCACGATTTTTGGGTGCTATAAAATTAAAGCCTTAATACTAGGTAACATAATTCCTCTGATGTTTTTCTTCCTTTTAAATACATTGTAACTATTCTGTGCCTTGACTTTCCATATAAAATTTAAAATAAGCTTGTGTGTATATTATAAAAATCCTTGGTGGGATTTTGACAGAAACTGTGTTAAGTTTATAGATCAACTACAAAATTGAATTTTCCAATACATGAGTAGAGCTTGTCTCTCCTTATTCATTGAGGTCTTTCTTTCTTTCTTTCTTTCTTTCTTTCTTTCTTTTTTTCTTTCAAAGAATCACAGTGTACATTTATTTGGCTTATGACAAATACAAGAACAGTAGATAAGGAATCTAAAACTATCCAATTTACAGGGGAGTGATTAACAAAAGTGGCTTCATTAAAAAGTAAAGGTCAGTTGTATCCACCTAGCCAGCAAAATTACTAATAAAATTTTAAAAATCCACATAAAATATTTCTTTGGAGCCAATTATATCAATCTCCTTCCTCTATTATGTGAAGCTTTTATACTTCTAAGGAAGGTTATTAGATGATAAACAGCAGAAAGAAGTCTCATTATCCTAGTATATAATACTTCTAAGATTTCCTTGTATTTTTTCCACAATAAAAATTCTCTTACTTTTCTAATAGTAGTAATTTAGGTTATTCATCATAGTTCAATGTAATGATAGCTATGAAAATATTCCTTGTGCAAATTCTGTTAACTTATAATTCTTATCATTGTCAAGAATAAAAGAGCAAAATTCAAGCAAAATCCCTTCAAGGTTTACTTCATTTCTCTACTTCTTTTTGAGATAGGGCTTACTGTGTTGTTCAGGCTGGCCTCAAACTTCTGGACTCAAACTACCAAACTTTTGGACTCAAAAAAACTTCCGCACTAAAATTACCCTCTGTGTGGGGGCCCCTGCCTATAATCTTGGCACTTAGGAGACTGAAACAGGAAGATGATTGTGAGGCCAGCCTGGGCTACATAGCAAGTTCAGGGCCAGCAAGATTCTGTCTCATAAAACCCAAACCAAACAAAGAAACAAAAGACCAATAAATAAATAAATAAATAAATAAATAAATAAAATGATTTTGTAGAATTAAGTACATTATAAAAAATTTAAAACTATTACCTCATTGTCATTAAAACAAAGCTCAGTACTATTTTAGTTGACATTTTTTAAACTTTTTTTTTCATTTATGTATTTGGTACAGGGTCTCAGTGTATTGCTTGGATTCATAGTGATCCTCCTGTTTTCAGCCTCTCCAATGGTAGCATTATAGTCATGTACCACCACAGCCAGACTCAGTTGTGGCTTAGTGCACCCCAGAGAGAGGTTGGCATGGCCTGAGGGACCAGGATCAAACCCTGGTTCTTGTGCTTGCCAAAGCAGATGCTTTAGTCCACTGAGCCATCTTGCCAGCCCTTAGTTAATTTTGACTATATGATTTTGTATTCTCTTCTAAAAGTGGAATTTGAAAGTTCTCACCAAGTAATAGCATATCTGTGCTACAGATAACTGCATCAGGAATCCATTTCTTGGCTTTTCCATGTTTGCATGGATGTGTATATTTTGCAAAATTTTCCTCTTGGACTGAGAAATTATATATGCTTTGTGGTCTTCTGAAACTGGAGCATCATTCATCGGAGTATATCCCCCACCTAGTGTTTCAGCTACAACTGGGCTTGACTGCTTCCATGAATATAATTCACATGTTCTATGTGGGGATTCTTCTGAACATACTGTGTTCTTCATATGGTTCCACATTTGGCTAGATGTGATGATAAGCACAAAACAGAGCTGATGCCCACTTACAAGGTTCTCTTGCTGACCTCTGCAAAGCCCACCCTGTTTTATTAAAGAATGTTCCGTGTTGCTTCTCTGAAGATGTACAAGCCCACCAATAACAGCCAAATGGACATAAGGGGACATCCAGCATAATTTGGATGTCTAATTACTGTAATCCTGACATCAGTTCTATCCATGATTCACCAGGCAATCTGATTAGAGGATCGACCCTACATGTGGTACTCATATGTACCCCTTCATTTGAGTTTCCCTTTTGTAGGAAAGTCAGTGAAAGTTGGATCTGAATTCAGCCCTCATCAAAATCTACCTGACAAAAAACATTGGTAGATGCACTAAAACGTCACCAAGAGTTTGCCAGGATCTACAGTTCTTCAGTTTCCTAAACTGACTGTTGGTGAAGGTGAGGTCCAGTGAACGTGACAGTAATGGAGCAATTTCTCCATGGGCTTCAACAACTTTTGGAGCCAGAATTTTTCCCCATTCACTGTTATTAAAAGTCTCAACACCAATACCCTTCATCAGCTGACTAACCTTTTCCATTAGCACCAACCCCTTTCATTGGCCAGAGGCCAGCCAGGGAACCTGTACATGGGCAGCAGTGCCACCTCCTGCTCACAGAAACACCCAGAAACAACCTTCACACTGCTGCATTCACTCCTCTCCATGTTTTTTTTTTTTTTTTTTTTTTTTTAATATAAGCCACATTTATTTGCACATGTATAGTAATGGGCAACAGACACTCTAAGTTCATACAAATTCATAAAACAACAAAGTTAATTATTTGTGTGCTATCTTGCTTAAATATTCAAAAATAGATGAACTTCCTTCATTTTTCAAACTTTCATACAATACTTCCTTAGATGAAAAAATCCTTGAAACCACAGATTGGCATGTTTCAGTTAGAGCTAACACAAAGGGTAAGATGAGACCACAAATGCAAAAACCAAAAGTTTAGAAGATACTGTACTTCTACCTCCTTTCCCTAGAAAAAAGTGATTTTAACAGTTTATTTGTGCTGTTTTCACACAAATAGCCACAGATTCTTACTGAAGACTGTATGACATTTTAAAAAGATGACAAGGGATGTTTATAAAGTATTTTATTTTTTCTGGAGTAGCTAGCTTTTAGTTTATTTTTGTTTTTTCATTTTTTAAAGAGAGTACAAATAGTATTAAAATAGAAAAATTACAAGTAATCCAGAATTTTACTTCACAAAATTTTATGAATTTCATAGTATTTGTTGTAACACATAATGATTTCTTCCAACTAGTTGTTCATATTATTAGGTATATGCATGTAAAATTGAAAGAAGAAAGAAAAAATATATAAGAAATTAAGAAGAGAAAAAGGCCCAAGAATTGAAAAAAGGAGGCAAAACAAATGAAACAAGACAAATTATGTTGATCCTGTCCGTAGACCAGCATAAATCCGCAGTACAGTTGTCCATCCAGCTTACATACATAGATATATTTCTTTCCCTCACTACCTCTCCTGTTCTTCTATTCAACTCAGTAATTCCTTCCTTTTGCATAGGTTCATTTCCTTTTCACAGTATCGAGTGTGCCCTTCAGAGTTTATTTTCTCTTTCAGGTTCTCACACTTAAAGAGACAATGAGATGTTTGCACATGTGGGTCTGATTTCTTTTACTTAAGAGTATGGTCTCTAGTAGTATCCATTTACCAATAAAAGCCTCAAATTTGTCCTGTCTTATAGCTGAACAATACTTCATTGTGTAAAAATACCACATTGCTTTATCCATTCCTCAGTTGGTGGACATTTGGGTTGTTTCCTAAATTTAGCTATGACAAATTGTGCTGCTATAAACATGAGTGCTGTAGTATAATGTTTTCAGTTCTTTTGGAAAAATACCAAGGAGAATAGCTGAGTCAAGTGGGACCTTCATTCCTTATCGTTTTAAGGAATCTGCACACTGATTTCCATAGTGGTTGCACCAGTCTGCACTCCCACCAACAATGGTGAAGGGTTCTTTTTCCTCACAGGCCCACCAGCATTTGTTATTGGCTTATTTGATGATGTTAGCCATTCTTTCTGGGTTGAGATGGAATCTCAGTGTTGTTTTAATTTATATTTCTCAAATGACCAATGAAGTTGAATATTTTTTCATGTATTTACTTAACATTTGTATGTCTTCATCAGAAAAGTGTATATTCATTTCAGGTGCCCATTTTTGGATTGGGTCTTTGAATTTTTGGGGCCTGATTTTGTAGAAGTTCTTTACATGTTCTAGATAGAATACCTTTGTCAGAGGGATAGTTGCTTATAATTTTTCTGTTAGTGGGCTTTATTTTTACTTTGTTGGAGATTTCCTTTGTAGTGCAGTAACTTTTCAAAAAGGTGTTTATTTGTTGAAGCATTGTTGAAGATGTTAATTTGTTGGTGCATTGTTAGTTTTTGAAGCATTTCCCATGCAGTTTGGTTTTTGTTCATAAACTCTTTACCTCTATGTCTTTAAGATTTCTATCTACATTTTACTCCAGAAGATTTATTGTTTTATTTTAATGTTTAAAACTTTGATCCATTTTGACTGTAGTTTATTGTATGGTAATAGACATGGGACTAATTTAAGCCTTGGACAGTAAAAAGCTGGTTTTTCCAGCACCATTTAATAAAGAGACTATCTTTCTTTCAGTGAACATTTTTGGCCTTTTTACCAAAGATAAGGTGACTGAGTATGTTTGTACATCTTGTAATCTGTTCAGTGATCCTCAATTTGTCTGTATGCCAATACCATGTTGATTTCATCATAGTAGTTTTATAGTATAGTTTCATGTCAGGGATTGTTATACCTTCTGCCTTTGCTTTGTTTCAGGATTGCTTTTGTTGTTCTGGGTCTCTTCTGCTTCCAGTTGAATTTGAGGAAAGTTTTCTCCAGCTCTGAAGTATACAAATGATATTTTAATTAGGATTGCATTGAATCTTTATAACAATTTTGGGAGTATGGCTATTTTCACAATGTTGGTTCTTCATCCTGGAATGTCTTTCCATTTTCTCAAATGCTCTTCAATCTCTTTTCTCAGAGTACCATAGTTTTCACTATATAAATCTTTTATACTTCGTTTGTCAAATTTATTCCTAAGTATTTCTCTTTTGGAGGGAGGAAATGTTATGTGAGAGGTATAGTTTCCCTAATTTCTCTCTCAGTGCATTCATTGTTTGTGCATAAAAAATGCTCATTTTTGCATGTTGACTTTGTATCTGCTACATTACTGAATTTGGTGATTAAATATAAGACTTGGAGTTTTGGGAGCCTCTTATAGAGTAATATGTCATCTGCAAATAATGTCATTTCTTTTCCAATCCTTATTTCTTTTATTTCCCTCTCTTGGCCAATTGCTTTGGCTAATGTTTCCAGAACTATATTGAATAGGAGTGGAAACAGTGGACATCCTTGTCTTGTTTCTCATTTTAAAGTGAAGGCCTTCAGTTTTTCCCCATTTAGTATGATATTGGCTGTTGGTTTCTCATAGATTGCTTTTATCAGGTTGAAATATAAACCATCTATTCTGATTCTCTATAGGGGTTATTTTTATCGTAAATAAATGTTGGATTTTGTCAAAGTTTTTTCTGCATCTATGGAGATAATCATATGTTTTCATTCTTAGCTCTATTGATATGGTGTATTGCATTTATGGATTTGGCTATGTTGAATCATCCCTACATTCCTGGGATGAATTCCACTTGGTCAGAATGTATAATCTTCTTGATGATTGGCTGCATTCTGCTTGCTAGTATTTTATAGGATTTTTGCATTGATACACATTAGTTGTTCCTTTTAGTTGGATTTTCTTGTGTTTTTTTTTTTTTTTTTTTTTTTTTTTTTTTTTTTTTTTTTTTTTTTTTTTTTTTTTTTTTTTTTTTTTTTTTTTTTTTTTTTTTTTTTTTTTTTTTT
>PVJA010029058.1:0-16733 GCA_004027025.1 Myocastor coypus | reverse complement strand
CCTCCCAAGTGCTGGGATTACAGGCGTGAGCCACCACGCCCGGCTTTCTTGTGGTTTTGGAATCAGAGCAATACTTGCCTCCAGGAATGAGTTTGGGAGAATTGCTCCCTTCTCAACTTCATTGAAGAGTTTGAAAAAAGTTAGCATTAAATCTTCTCTAAATTTCTTGTACAATTCTGCTATGAACCCATTGGGACCAGGATTTCTTCATTGGTAGGTTTTTTTGTTTGTTTGTTTGTTTTGCTTTGTATTTTACATTTTCAATTTTATTTTCTATTATTGGGTTATTCAGAGTTTATATATCTTCTTGGCTCAGCTTTGGCATTTCATAAATACCTAGGAAAATATCCATTTCTTCTGTTTATTTTTTCCATCTTCTGAGAGTAAAGTTTTTGCAAGTAGGTATTGATGACCCTTCCGAATTTCTCTAGAGTCTGTAGTGATTTTACCCTTTCATTCTTTATTGCATGAATTTGGGTTTTTTTCTTACCTTTTTTTATTAGGTTGGTTAGGGGTTCTAAATTATACTTTAAAGAACTTTCAGTTTTTACATGGTCATATTATAAGGAACTTATAAGCATCATTAAATTTTCATCTTAAAATTTAGTTTTTCTATTCTCAGTAATTACTGTATTCTTATTTATTTATGGAATGGAGGATTGAACTCAGGCTATTGTGCTTGCCAGGCAGGTGCTTATTCTACTGAACTATCTCCTCAACCCCTGTACTCTCTTGTGGAACCACCATGAAACAGAAAATAGAAATTAAAGAAATCAGAGGTTAATTGAACAGTTTGTCTCTGTGGGTCATATTGTTTGATTGCTTCATCTGTGGGTTTTGCTTGTGTAGATACTGCATGCCTGGATTGGTTACCTTCTCATCATTAATACAATGTAACTGACACTCACAATTTAAAAGACAGAAGGTTTATTTTGACTCACAGTTTCAAAAGATTGCATCCATAATGGTCAGCTGTCTCCAAGGCAGAAGCCCCATGGTGGAAGGGCTTGACAGAATAAAGTTTTTATACCCACAGAAGCCAAGAGGCACTGGGGGCAGAAGAGGATAGGAACATGTGCTTTAGGGTGAATCTGAGTCCTTTGTACAAAAATGGATGCTCCTTGAGTCCATGTGATAAGTGCAAGAAAGCAGACACAGGTTAAATATTGCATACTTATAAAAATCCTTAAAATATAAATAATTTAAAGAGAAAAATAAAAGAGTTAATAGGAAGTAAGGAAGCAGATTTTTGTGGAGATGGGAATGAGAAGAGGGGAAGGAGAAATAAAAAGGGTCAAGATATGCTATGTTTATGTACTGATAACCCATGATGAATGCATTTATTAAGTGTTGTGAACATATACTAATTTTAAGATGAACACAGCCTTAGCTCACAGCCCAGTGAGCCACCCTCTCCATCTAGACCTTACCTGCTAAAAGTATTTGACTATGAACTCCAAGTGGATCCATCTGCCGATGGGTAAGTGTATCACCCTCATGATGTTCATCTTCTGAAAGTCCCACCTCTCAACACATGAGACTAGGAAAGATGTTTTGTTTTAATCTGTTTGCTTTTAAGACAAGGTCTTGCTACATAGTTCAGACTGGCCTAGAACTCATTGTATAGCCTAGGCTGACTTCTAAATCATGGTGATCCTTCTGCCTCATCCTCAGAGTGCTAGGATTACAGATATGTGGTAGCATATCCAGCTTGAGGGACATTTTAGATTTAAGCCTATGCATTAATCAGACACTGGCTGTATAGCAATTGTTGGTGACCATTCTGCCCAAACTTTGTTTCCGGTTTTAAAATGTGTAATTCAGCTTGGCTTTACCATTTAGTACAATACATGAGGTGTGAATAGTAACATTTAACTCTCCTTGGTTTCTATCATGATCTCAGCTTTTATTCTGTATCACCTCATAGTGTGAATGCCCAAGCCCAAACACCAAGTCCCATTAGCACAAATATAAAGTGTTACTATATATTGGACTTGTGCTTGGCTGAACTTATGTCGGGCAGTAAGCTTTCAGAAGTAAGCTTTTCAATTCCTTTTTACTACATATGTCAGTTAACATAATATTTTCACTTTTGGCTGCCTGTCTGCCTGCCTTTTCTTTCCTTTCCTTTCCTTTCCTTTTCTTTCCTTTTCTTTTCTTTTCTTTTTGGCAATATGGTCTTGCTAGGTTTTCAGTCTGGTCCTGAGCTCACTATGTAGCATAGGCTGGCCCTGAACTCATGGCAGTCCTCCTACCTCAGCCTCCCAAGTGCTGGATTAGAAATGTGTACCACTACACCTGGCTTTACTATATTTTAGTACAAATATTTGGGGAGGAATACTTCAACCAGATATATCTATATATGGGCTGAAATCAGAGGTGGTACATGATTTATGTCCAGTAGATTTCTATAGTTCATCAAAACAGTGATTCTCACTAAGTCACAATTCATTTAAAGACAATGTGTAAACCAAAAATAATTCTAAGAGTCATGCTCATTGATAGCTTCAGGAATTTTTATTTGAACCAGATAAGAGCTAAATATATATTTCTGTGAGTGTTAATAGTGAACATTTTCATTTCTGGATTCATTTCTTTTGATATGTGACATTTGTGATCATAGACAATACTTTTGCCTGCTTGTCAGTGGCACCTGTACCTTAAGCATTTTTATGACCTATTAACCAAGCAGTAATTGAAATCCTGCATTTCAGCCTGTACTAGGCAACATAGGAACAGGTAACAAATGTATAGGATGTGGATTCTGCCCTCAGTGACCTCACAATATTCTTGGACAGACAGGGATACTTACTATATACTGTAAGATATTAAAGTGCATTGTACAGACACTGAGGAAGGTTCAGAGTTTGAAAGATAGAAATGCTAACACAAGGTACAGGTATATAATAAACTAGGAAAGGAAGATTTTTGTTCCTTTTATTTCTTCATAGTTCTTATTGTCTTCTGAAAGTGTGCATTTAAATATTTATTTGCTCTCTTGCTTACATTTTTTTTGGTCTGTTTTCCCACAAGGATGTAATGTGAGGTGCTCAGGTTTAATATGACCACACTTTGTAAACAAATAGTTCCTCACTGTGACATAAAAAACACCTGAAACAGAGGCTCTTTGTGCTTCAAAGAGCAGAGAGAACTTCCTGGGGAGCAGGTAATTTGCTGTGTGTTAGTGCAAAGTACATAAAGGATACATTTACAGAAGAAGGGGGCTGCTTTTCAGCCAAAGGGAAAGCATGTTTAGCATGTTGTTACACTTTACCAAGTTCATAGAGTATGCTTCGAAGAGTGAGTGGGAGTTTACTTAGCATAAAAGGTATGAAAAGGGATGAGATTCTAGGCACTGGTAACAGCAAGAGCAAAGGCATGGAGAATGGGAGTGTCACGTGCAAACCATGTGCAGTTGGTGGGAAGCCTGCTGGGCAATACCCAGACACCAGAACTGAAGATGTTCTGGGCCAGATGAAGAGATAGTTGGTGAAGGGCATCAGGGCAGATATCTCAGTGGAAATATACATACAACTTTGGATGTCAGGAGCATATAAAATAAAGATGTGTAGGGGCATGAATCAATTTCCCTTTGTCCTCTTCCTTTCTCCCTCTTTCCTTTATTTTTTGTATGTCTGACTTAGCCCGCACATTTATCAAGCTCCTGCTTTATGGCAGGCACCACTATTCCAGTTATGGAAGAGAGCAAGGCTAAGTCCTGCTTCCCTAGAGCTTATGTTCTAGTGAGAGGGACAAAGAGAAAGGGACAAGAAGGCAAGAAGGAAGAGCCAGAATAAAAGTCAAAAGGAAGGGAGGGAGAAAGGGAAGGGCGATGGAGGGAAAAGAAGCTAAAGTCAATCCACAGGTCTGTAAATGTTATGAATAAGATAATTGAGTGGAGTAGAGTCTGGGGTAAGAGTAAATGGCCAATGGCAGTGGGGCAAAATTTGTGACCTACAGAACAGATGGTGAATGCCTGCCTCTGGCCCCAATCCTGCCCCCCTCTGTGTGCCAACTGTTCCTGGCCATGAAATATAATGGTACCTCTGTTCTCTGAACTTAATACATTCTGAACTTGTGATCCTTCTCTCCTCCTGCCTTCTATTTTTTTTTTTTTTTAATTCTCCACAGCTCAATTACAAATGCCTAAGAACAGGGACCCTTTCAAATTGACACAGTAAATTAATCATAATAGAGCACAATGCTTTCAAGCCTATGTAGCACTTATTTTTGAAATGAGTAACTTAAAAAGTTACATCTTCATGTTTTGCTTTTTTTTCTCATTTCTCAGAACAGATGCATAAAACATTTATCACTGCTGTGGAAGAATCCTCTCCTGCTGTGTATGTCTTGCCTGCATCTTGAGTTCTATATAGATGACAACCACTTTGTTTCATTCAGGACAAGATGAGAGACCTCTAGTGTTGTGCTCCTGATTCTGTCATGAACATGACCAGTAGGCCTGTAAGATTCCTAAGGAACAAGAGCCTGCTCTCCTAAAAGTATCTTTACAAATGATGAGAAAGGCAGAAGGTACGCTAAATTTATTCACTTATTTTGAAAAACCCATATAGATTCTCAGTGCCCAAATATAAATTAAAAAATAAAGAAAACTTATTTTAGGCTGTAGAATGTAAATTATGAAACAGAAAATGACTTCTTTAGAATTAGAGGGATTTCTGCAGATTATGGCTGCAACCTGTTTTTGGTTTAAGCGTAGATGGTTTCAATAAGGGTGATTTTATGACACTAAGAGTTGTCCAGAGAACCAGAAATAATTATCTGTCTGTCTATCTATCTATCTATCTATCTATCTATCTATCTATCTATCTATCTCTATTATCATCAATCATCTATTTATCTTTATTTAAGTAAATTGATGTATACAATTATGGCAACTGAAGAAGCTCCGAGAATCTCTTTGGCAAACTAGAGATCAAGGGGACTGAGGAGTACAGTTCCTGTTAGAGTCTAAAGACCTGAGACCCAGAAGATGTGGTGATAGAAGTTCTGATTCAAGTATGAGTCCAAAGACAGAAAAAATCTTTGCTCCAGCTGGAATGACAGGCAGAGAGGCTGAATTCTCTCTTATTTAGTCCTGTTGTCCTATTAAGGACTGTAGTCAACTGAAAGAAGACTGCCTAGGGTGGGGGTGGAGAAAACAATATATTTTTATTTTGTCTATTGGTTCAAATGTTACAGTTTTAAGTATCCTCACAGATACACCTAGAATAATTTTGGATTAAATATCTGGGCACTCTGTGAGCCATTCAAAGAGCCATATAAAATTAATCATCACAGTAATGTTATTTGTGACTGGTAGATTTAGATTTAAGTGGTAAATGGAATATATATATATATATATATATATATATATATATATATATATGATTTACAGTCACTCTGAAAACCTTAAGAAGTTGGAGGTTTAGGTTCTTATATGTAATGCAACATCATAGAATAGGCTATGTACAAAATAAAATACACAAAATGTTAAAACTGCGCAGAGCATAATGATCCAACCTCTTTATATCCTGTAGTTCTGAAAGCAAGAGTCAGAGCCTCAAAGGGCTTTTACAGTCAAGCAGTAGTTGAAACTTACTTACAAATTAGTTATGTTGGTTTGTTCATGTTCTCTGTTGTGGAATGTTGCAAGTGTCTGTGAGCCACTATCGTGTCATCAATTCAACATGCTGCCTACTGTCCTGACTTAGTAGTATTGTCCATCTGACCTCATCCAGTCACTGGGGCTCCTTGGTCTTAGCATATTTATCTATAAAATATGTGGTGTTAGTTGATACTGAAGTTCTCTATTATGTCTAAAATTCTTCTCTTGTATAAGTCTTTAAAAAAAACATGATATAGTGCTTCAAAGAGTCTTAGAAATTGACACAATTTTCTTGCCTTTTGCCTCCATTGACTCTTCTTCAATCTTATCTCTTGGCTCTTCCTGCCCATCCTATTCCTTGACCTGTCAGCTGAAATGAAACCATAGCTTCTCAGATACCACAGGTCTCTCACTGTCCCATTGGGTGTACACGTTATGTGCTCTCTCCTGTCTTTGCCTGCTAACTGGTAAGGCTGGGTTTGAGCATCATCGTCTCAGTATTTTACTCTTATAAACTTTTCTGGCACCAGTGTATCCTGCTGTCCCTGTGTTTATTGTTTTGTGTTATAATTATTTACTTAATCTCTTACTTGTGAGGTTCTCAAGTCTGAATATCAGTACCTGCACTATGCCTGAAACAGAGAAGAAGCTGAGTAAATGTTTAATGATACACTGATAGGTTATTCCCAAGAGATGATCATTTTTTTCTTGCAACACTTTAATATCTGGATATTGACTAGTGGGTATAGCCAGTTTGTGTCTTAGAATAGTTTGTATAGTACAGCCTGTTCTATTCTATGATGTTGGATTATATATGAGAACCTAAACCTATAATTTTCTAAGGTTTTCAGAATGACTGTAATATGGGTGTTAGGATTCCTTTCCTTATACTCACTTCAACAGCATATACACTGAAGATTCTTCTTTTTTAAAGATTATTTTTATTTTTCCCCTTTTTGCTTTTCCTCCCACCTTTCCCTTCTCCTTTCCTCCCTCCCTTTTTCCTTTCCTTCCTTCCTTTTTTCCTTGTCCGTCCTCCCTTTTCCTCCTTCCCTCTTTTCCTTCCTTCCTTCCTTCCTTCCTTCCTTCCTTCCTTCCTTCCTTCCTTCTTGTGTTGTAAGACAGAGTCTTGCTATGTAGCCAGGCTAGCCTTGCACTTGTGAGCTTCCTGCCTTACCCTCCCTAGTGCTGGGATTATAGGTGTGTACCACTACACCCAGCTAAAACTATATAAGACATGCTATGATATTTTCTCCTAGTATTAGAAACTTTTAGAAGTATATTTACGTTTTAAAATATATATATATATATATATATATATATATATATATATATGAAAATTTTAACTACCAGTTGCATTCACTGGCACAGAAATACTAAATTTTTCTTTTTGCAAACCTTGGAAAAATCTCCTCTGCAATGTAATTAAACTTATAAGTATGCACTGAATTGAGAAAAGAGCAACAACAAAGTTCCCTCCCTTTTCTGGTCAGTAAATGCAGTGGTTCAGGATAGCATCTGTGAGGAGGTCAGTAGCTCCAGCATTCTGCTATTTCCATAGTGCTGCAGGCCTGGTACTCCTCACCACTGAACAATCACTGTGTAAGGACAGCAGCAGCTCACACAGCTGTGTTGAACCTGCTCAGACCCAGTGGAAGGATGCCTGGCAAGGAGCACAAAAAGAAGGTGAGCCTTCTGAAAGTTGGAACCTGCAAGAGAGGTGATATTTTGAAGCCATGCTGCCTTCCCAAAGATGAAAATTTGCAAATCTTTGGCCCTCTTGGCTGAAGTTCAAAGATGGGTGAAATAGGCTTCACACAGTCAGTATGAAGTACCTTCAAAAGTTGGTGACCCCATGAACATGTGCAGAGCTATCACGGCCAGCTTAGTGGAGGAGAGGAAGAACCAGCTTTACATTGAAACACTGCATAAGGATTTAGAAAAACAGCTGAGGGAGACTAACAGACAGAAGGCAGAGGCAGAGCACTTTCTGCACAGGCTGTATAGGACCACTGGTTATTTTACCAGACTGTGGTTTGACTGATGCCACTACAGGTCTTCCCCTTCTGCTCAGCCAGCCTTGAAATAGACTCAAGCATCTTCCTGCCTCAGCTTCCCAAGATCCTCAGAGGACAGATATCCATCACTGGGCTGTGGGACTTTCTGATGTCATCACACATCTGTCTGAATGATTTGAAACTAACCTCTCCGCTCTGCTGTAGCTGTAGCACAAGCACTGTTGTGCATTTCATTTAGCTCTTGTTCTGTTTTCATTGCTGTTTATTTTACAAGTATACTGCTTAGTTTTCAAATATATAGGAATTTTTGTTACAAAAATAAAATTTAAATTTAAAAAATTTTAAGTTAATTTATTTTTTATTACTTTTAATAAGAAATATCAATATGATAGTTTCACAACACTTTAGTAGTACATTTGCAATAATTGACACATTGTGTATTGTCCTCACAATAGTAATACAGAGCACAAGATGTGGACATGATATATTTTCTAATTGATATTGGTAAGGAAAGAAGAAAAAAAAATTATTCTCTTTGAACTAGAAGAAGTATATATATATATATATGTATATATAGCCAATGTTCCATAATTGCAGTGTGTTACAGGTAAAACTGGCAATGTTGTAGGTTGTTGATTTAAGCCTCTTAACACCTCATCGTACTAACCTAGTTCTGCATTTTATGCCTCGTAATTAAGCTCTTCCACTGGATGATCAAGGGCAAGTTAAAACAAGACCTGTATAACAAAATAAGTTATTTTTTAAACTTTATTTATTTATTTATTTATTTATTTATTTATTTATGTTATGGCTGGCTCAGCCTGCCCTGGGGGTGGGCTGGTGCAACATGTGGTGCTGGGGATTGAGCTGTGGTCCCTGTAGTTGCCTAAGCAGGTGCTTTAGGCCACTGAGCTTTAAAAAATCAAAAACAAAAACAAAACACCTTCCATGAATTGCTATTAAACACAGCTCCTATGAAGTCTCTTCATGCTACTTTGCTAGTGAAAGGAGTTTAAAGTGGCTTAAAGCCTTCAACAACCAAGGAAAGCATGAAGCTAGCCATCTGCTATCTAGTTACACCTGAACATACCAAATAGTTTTGAAGGAAATCCTGGCTACTTATGAATTTACAAATCAGACAACATCTTGAGTTGACACCCACACATATCATGGGGAGGTGATATGGGGAGGTGAGCATGAGACTTCCCTTTTATGCTGGAAGATGGGGCAGATAAACCATTCTTTTACAATTTTTAGTTTCTTCCCCCTCTGAGTTTGCTTGGTCCTTTCTATTGTATATGGTCATTCAGGTTGCTGATTGCCGATGAACTGTTGTCAATAGTGAGTGGCTATTCTGATATTAGCAAAGACATATCCCAAGGTACTAGAATATAAACAGAGAGGTGTAATGTCAAGGGTTGCAGCACCAGAAGACCAGATTGTTTCTGCATCCCAACAAGTCACTAGGCAGTCCCAGAAGGATGGTGGTCTTGTGAGCCCAAGGCCATGAAAAGGTACAGAAATGGAGATTAGGATTCCGGAGGGAGTCTGTCTGTTTAGGAACAGGAAGTCTCTGTGTTCACTCATTGAGCAAACTTTTATTGCACTCCCTGACTGAATTGTACCAGGTGTTAAGAATACAAAATGAAACTAGATAGAATTTAAATTTGAAATTAGAAGTAGTTATTCTTTGTCAGAGTAGTATCATCATAGTCAAGAGTGTTTGATCAGTGGTTGCATCACTCGACACTCTGGGAGCAAATAGATGATAACACTGAAATGGTTCGCTAAAATTTAGTGAAATAAAATTGTCTTAGAGACATCAACAGGGCTAAGGAAATCAGCAAGGGATGGGAAAGCAGACTGGAAGAAAGCACCTTCTGATTAAAATATGACAATCCCATTGAGCTGTGTGATCTGTGTGTCAGCTGGGGGCTTATGTATCTGAGGATGTGGTGTGTCATTCTCTACTCACTGGAACACCTGCAGGTGTCATTAAACCCACTTTACAGATGAGCCATGCTAAGAAATTTGTGTAATACCATGTACTGAGTAAGTGGGGGAACTGAGACAAATTCAGATGGAGCTAGCATCATTCTTACTTGTCCCTTTTATGAGGAAAGGAGAACCTCTAGTAGGCTATAACTTGTTTCTTACTGGTCAGAATTGTGGTGCATGGCCACCTCTGACACCTCCTATAATTGCAATGCAGAGTGATCTGAGTCTGTTTGCTACTGCTGTAAAAGATTACCACAAACTAGGTAATTTATACAGAAGTTTGTTTGTTTCAGTTCTGAAAACTGAGAAATCCAAGATCAGCTGACATCTATTCTAAGCCTTCTTGCAGTGTCAAAATATGGCAAAAGATATTGTGCAGGGAGAGATGGAGGGAGGAAGAGGGACAAGGAGGGAAGGGGAAGGGGGAAGAGATAAAGAGAGACAAATAGAGAGACAAAAACAGAGACAGAGGGACAGAAAGAATTTTCTCTATTATAACTAACCTGTTCCCATGATAATGATGCCTTCATGACTTAGTCACTTCTTAAAGGTCCCTCCTCTATTTATTTGTTTTTGTGTTTTAAAACTATTGGGGACTTGTTATGGTTTGTGTCTAGTTGTCCCCCCAAAGCCTCATGGGGCTTCTAGAGTTTGAGATTAACTCATGATCCACTGGGATTATGGATTTTAGTACTGCTGGGGTTATGGGTGTGAGAACTTCCTCTAGCCCAGGGCAGATAGCCTGAATGCAGTTTAAGAGAGACAGATTTCCTCTCTATAGCCATTTTTCTGCTTCTCTTCCATTTTGCTCTTTGCTCTTTGCCACCACTATGAAAGGTTGCTCTCTGTATGGACTGAGACCTCCACAACTGTGAACTAAATAAACCTTTCCTTCCTTCATTTTGAGTGTTGGATATTTGTCCCAGCAATGAGAGAAGAATAACTCTAACAAGACTGAATGCAAGGCCTCCTGCATGCTGGCATGGGCTCTCTACCATTGAGCTACAATCCCAGCTCTAATGTCTACCTCTTAATGCAATCATAATAGCAATTAAACTTCAACGTGAGTTTTAGAGGTGACCTTCAAGCCATACCAGCTGGGAAGGCAAGTGTGTGGCTTTCCGTCCTATTCAGTGGACACTGAAAAGCTGTGGGGAGATGGAAAGGAGTCTTGGGTCAAAAAATTATTGGCTGATTTCTTTTCAGTGCAGTTATTTTGGCACATTCATTAGAATGGTCGATTAATGCAAGGCAACTTACTCTCTGGGTTTCAGAAGTGATAGCATATCTCTGATCTGTTATGTATTGATTTCACATTTAAATTCTGAATCCATTTTTATTTCTACTGTCAGAGTTTAGGAGGTACACTTCATCAGAAAGGCCCTGGGTGCTGACAGTAGCTATGTCCATGGTGCCAGGATCAGAGATCAAGAATGGAAAGGCCTGAGCTTACTCTGTTATATAGCAGGCATTCAGCAAATAGTGACTACTGTGGTTTGAACAGTCTTTGCCTTCCAAGTTCATGTGGAAATTTGGTGCCCTTATAACTATATTAAAAGATAGGATTGTTATGAGCTGCTTAGGTCAGTAGGGGTTTCACCTGTATGGATGAATTAGTAAAAATTACAAAAGGTCTCAAGGTTATGGGCTCAGGCTCTTGCTATCTCTTGCCCTCTTTGTTCTTCCATCCTACAGTGCCCTTTGCCATGTTATGGAAAGGTCCTTGCGTGATGCTGAAACCTTGATGCAGGACTTTACACATCTAGATCAAGAAAAGAGAATTTCTGTTATTTATAAATTACCCTATCTGTGGTATTCTGTTGTAAGAACACAAAATGAACAGTGTATATTATAATTATTTATCATTTTGATCTTCAAACGAGATGTGGTAATAAAGAAAGATACTTGAGGGAAGCAGCTGATTATGCAGATATTGTTGCCAAGTGGGGTTTTGATATGTGATCCTAGTTTAAGACATCAGGATGATGGTTTCTTGGCTGCGGGGGAAGTAGAGTGGATGGAGAGGCAAAATACATTTTCTCAGAGCTAGCCAAAATAGAATGCTTTGAGCTGAATGGGCAAGAAGAACAGAAAACCACAGTGAGAGATAAATTAGTAAAATGAGTTCTACAGAACAAAGGGTTGTGAATTAAAAGAAGAAGAAAATTAGGCCATGTATAATCCCAGCACTTGGGAGGCTAAGCCAGGACTGCTGTGAGGTCAGGGCCAGGGCTACATAGTGATTTCAAGGCCAGTCTGAAGTACATAGAAAGGCTCTCACATAAAAACAAACAGACAAATATAAACAAAAAAGAGGGGATTGTGAAATTGTAGTAAGTCGTAGGAGAGATTGTAATAAAGGTTGGAACTGGAGATTGTAACATGTTCTACCCTGGCCTCCTCTTCTACCTACTTCATTGTATTACAATTATTTCATTTACTCATAAACCCAATGTCAGAAATATAAGCATCAGTTTAATTTTTCTAAAAATGATGAAAATTGATTATAGACCTAGGCATGGTATTAAATATAGATGATGGCTTAGATAAAAAAGAGATATTCTCTAGCACTTCATGGGAAGTCTGGAAAGGAATAATAGTATTGATTAAATAACTTTTATTGTCTTCTTGGCACTATTTCAAACACTACCTTGTATTATGTCATTTAATCTTCAAAATGGCTCTAAATGGTGGATGCCATTGTTATCCTTGAGAAAACTAAGGCACTAGGCTGTTAAATAACTTGACTAAGATCACACAGCTTATGTTTTCAACCTGACCGTTCTTCTCTGGATGCCAGCCTGATTCCCATGTCTACATAAATAAACTGCATTGATTTAAATTAATTTGTTTCTTTGGTTTGCAGTACTGGTAATTAGGGATAAGGTAGATGTAATGTACACTGCTTTGGATCCCAGGCACCACATGTGCCAGCCCTGCCCCTGGATGCACTGGGCGAGCCACCTAGAACAGGTGTGGTGGCACTCACCTGTAATCCCAGGACTGGGAAGGCTGAAAACAAGAGGATCTCTACGAATCCAAGCTGCATAGTGAGACCATGTACCAAATGCACTAAAAGAAAGAAAAAAGAAAAGAAAAGAAAAGAAAAGAAAAGAAAAGAAAAGAAAAGAAAAGAAAAGAAAGAGAAAAGCTCCTGAAATTTCATGAAGGCTCCTAGTGGGTGGTCACCTTTGTCAGGGGTAATTTATACTTCAAAATCACAATGTGGCAATATCTGATTCTGTTATAGAAGAAGAGTAAGTTTGCAAAACACAAGCTTTGAGGTATGTTAGGTACAGATAAGTGGAGCATGTGTGAGCTAAGTATAGACAGAATGGTGTGAAATTACTTAAAGACACCTAATATCCATAATACCCTGGGTACTGAATATCCTTAAACATTAAATATATATGGTACATATGAGGCAGTAAATGGAAAGCCAGCACAGTGTATTCGGGTTGGTGTTCATGAGTACAAGCTGTTCATGGGACCTAGTTCTTAATACCCATATACCCTATGCCCAGGGAACACATATAAAGGCATTGGCTAACTGGAAAGCTTCAACTGTGTCTCTCCAATGAAGCCAGGTATACCACCAGCCCAGTACACCTTCTGTTCAGGGTCTTCTTGGTGTGGAAACATTTAATTTCCAATCTGTCAGTGGTCAAATGTACCAAGTTCATGGTCTCACATTATCGGAGAATGAAGTCACATTCTAAGGGAAGAAAGTAGGAGAGCTGGTCATGGTGGCTCACACCTGTAATCCCAGCACTTAGGAGGCGGAGGCAGGAGGATCGGTGCAAGTTCGAGACCAGCCAGGGCTACAAAAGTGATCTCAAGGCCAGCCTGAACTGCATAGTGAGACCCTGTCTCAAAAAAAAAAAAAAAAAGTAGGAGAATTTTGTTGGACATAAGGCTAGAAATATAATTCCTAAAGGGCTGGTGAGATAGTTCAGTGTACTAAGCCCTTGCTTAGGCAAGCTTAGGGACCAGGGTTGGATCCCAGGCACCACATGCAATGCCAGCCCTGCCCCTGGGTGCACTGGGCCAACCATCTAGAATAGGTGTGGTGGCACTCACCTGTAATCCCAGGACTGGGAAGGCTGAAAACAGGAGGATCTCTATGAAAACAAGCTTCATAGTGAGACTGTGTACCAAGTGCATTTGAGAGAGAGAGAGAGAGAGAGAGAGAAGCAGCGAGGGAGGGAGAGAGAGGGAGGGAGGGAGAAAGAGAGAATAGCTCCTGAATTTCCATGAGGGCTCCTGAGTGGTGGCCACCTTTGTCAGGGGTAACTTATACAGCAAAACCATAATGCGGTACAACATGGGTCAAACTGCAGTGAACCTATGAGGTTACAAGTACAGTCACTTCTCTGATATTGATTCAGCAGGCAAAGATGTTACATAACCAGGGTAAGTGAAAAGAATAAAGGCATTCTTGGCAAGGGAGGGAAGTATGGGTCCAAACATTCTGGTCACCCACCTATGTGTCTGGTCCCTACTTGGGCCCTCTGGCCCAGATGGTGCTACTTACAGTTTAATCTCAAACTGCTCTTTGTCTCAAAGGCGTGGCTATTACATCTTCATCCTGAGACCTGAATCTTTTCAGATTTGCCTCTGGCCATAATTTTGATGTCCTTGTTCTGTGTGTGCTGACTTCCTCAGGGGCCTGATCCCTTTCTGACTGGATGTTAATATCAGTCTAAGTAAACTATATATAATTTTCTTGCTGAGATCTCATTTATTCTTTCTTTGACTATGCCAGAAGAAAAGGTGTATGTGCATGTCATTGTGTCTGTGTGGTCAGAGGGGACAGAGCCATAGACAGAGATAGAGAAATGAAAACTGGTAAGCCAGGGTTCAAATAGGTCCTTTCTCTTGTATTCCCCCACCCACTTCACTGCATGTTATAAACTGACTTTTAGCAAGCTATTCCATGACCTCCTGCCAGTGTATTAAGAGCGTCCAATGAGAGCCAGGTGATTTCCCAGTTAACAGTGATAGAAACAGGCTATCGGGACTTCAGCTAGTGATGTGACAATTATAGACGAGGCCCTATGTAGTGGTCATATATAGGTTAAGAGGCGTCACTAACAGCAAAGCATCTGGCCCTGTCTTTCATATCAAAAGAGGAGTGCCTCCATTTTGGCAAAGAGGTAGCGTACACCTCTAGTCCATCATAGGCAAACCCTCTCAAACACAAGTTAAAAGAAAATGCCTCCTTAGTTTAGACTCTGTGAATAGAGCTGACAGCTCAAGTTAATTTACCAACAGCCGAGACTTTCAGTACCTCATACCTCCAGTCTTTCTTCCTTTAGTAACCCTGATGAGCATGCCTTTGTGCTGCTTAAACTAGCTAGTCAGTGATAGTTTGTAAATCTTCAACCAGTGGGGAAAAAGTTCAGCTACTTCTCCCACCTTAGGGATGAATGAGGTAATCCTCCTTTGTCCTATGTGCATACTACCTCTTTGCTGGAATGTGCTTGTCACCTTTTGCAAAATATAAAGCTCTGTTGAGATTTCTTGTGTCTGAGGGCTTTATTATCTCCACAGATACACTGAGTCTAGGGACTCATTTACAACAGTAAGATGAGGAGCCTAGTGATGCTCCCAGGAAGGAGGTCTTTGGTGATGCTCCATCTACTGGTCTGTTTTACTAACAGGTAAAAATAGGCAGCATAAGTTTATCAAATTTAAAGACAAACTATTGAAAAGTTTTCTTGCTGAAAGTTTTCTTGTTGGAGAGGGGTTTCATCTGCTCTGATTCCATGGGTTAAGTTGTGAGAAGTCAACTCCATTTTGGGGCAGAAGATGGGCCAGGAGGGGTGGGGAAGTGGATCGGAGAATGGTTAGAGACTTAAGACACCCAGAGTAAAAACAATGAGTAAGTTGGAGGTTGATCTACTGAGTGAGGGGAGCCCAAAAGTGAAGGGAGGAAGACGAGGTAGGGAGAACAGAGACTCGTGTGTGCAGCAGGATGGAGGTAAGAAAGCAGGTCCAGATGAGGAGCATCACAGAGCAGGAGGTAAAGCCTGCTGTTTCCCAGGTGAGGGGACCAGTGTTTTTTCTGATGAAGATGAGCGAAGCTGTTATTGCCTAGCATCTGTAGAAGCAAATATCTCCTATAACTGAGAGTTTGCTTTGCCTGTGAGAGGCCAGCCTAGTTTACTGCCAACCACTGGCCAGTACAGAACAGTATGGACACCTTAAGCCTGTTCTAGCAATCAGTTGAAATGCTGCCCTTATTGGTTTGTTTTTTGTTTTGTGGTGCTGGGGATTGCACTCAGGTCCTCATGCATGGGAGGCAAATGCTCTGCCACTGGACTGTGTTTCCACCTCCCCCTTTATTTTGAGATAAGGTCTCATGAATCTAGCTAGGCCAGCTTTGAACTTGCCATCCTCCTGTAACTTGCCTTCCAAGTAACTGGAACTAACAGGAATGGGTCACTGCACATGTTGTAAAGGATCCTGCTGTTCTTATTCTGCTTCATTTAAACTATCATTCTCATGAGACCCTTAGATGAGAACTTTCAAATAGAATTCTCTCCAGAGAGGTTTCTTCCAAAAACTTTTCTCCTTTATTTACTCATGGTAACAAATGCATTTTACTTCATTATGCAGTTCACATGTATCAGTATATAGATAAATATGAAATTGAAGCTAATGGGAAATTTACTTTTATAATATTGGATGAATGCTACTCTATTTAATTTGAATGGAAAGCCCCATATGCAACACAGTATCTTGATGGACATCCAAATAAAAAGTCATGACTCAGAGTTGGAAATATAAGTGTTGAAGGATTCAGCTGTGACTTTTGCCCTTTCTGCTGCCAAGGCTCTGCCTTGAGTAGCAACCCCTGTCTTAGCCTGATTCTGTGATACCCAGTCCTTGGCATCATGCAGATGCCTTAAGTTTTTCCTTACCAATGGACCAGGAAAAAATGAAACCACTTCTTTTTTTTTTTTTCAATTTTTTAAATTTAAATTTAACAATGGTTATATTACATATTTTCATAATCAGATCAGTTTAGATTAATACTTATAGGTATATAAGATTGATCAAATAATTAAACATTAACCTTTCTAAATCCACATTACTTTTTCTTT